>JAAAKO020027418.1:0-29961 GCA_010015015.2 Bolitophila cinerea
GGGAACAAATTTATTTTTAAAAGAAGCGAATTATTTAAACTCTTTTCAAAATAATGATCACATTCATAATGGTAGCAATTCTTTTTTTTTTAGGATAACATGGTTTGTTGCCAAAAATGCCAACATGAATCTTACCAACACTGATAAATTCAGACGGATTTCAATAAAAAAATATGATTTTAACACACACGATCGTAAAACAACCATATCAATATTACGTAACAAAACTCTTAACCCACCGCTTTAAAAAAAAGTAAATCCGAAAATGTTGTAAAAAAAAAATGGATTATATATTTTGTGAGAAGGAATAAAAATAACTTGCGATTTTTTCCGTATAAATTATAATTTTATTTAGTTAGGTTCCTCCTCCGTTACAAAAAATCGAAACCCCCTCCTACCCATAGCTGTTTGGCCAAATGTCTGTTAAGACAAATGCAGTTTAACCAAAAACTGTTTGGCTGAATTAGCCGTTTAGCCGAAAGACCATTTTGACGAAAAATTCAATTAGCAATCATAACCGATATCAAGACAGCGTCAGTTAGAATTCTTGAAAAAGAAAGGGTTTGCTGTCATTATATAGTATTTTTTTTATTAATTTCAATTTACTCTTTATCAATATTGGCTCTATTTTATTTTATTACCACTCAAACATAACATCGTCTATTTTTTTGTCATTTTCAAAATAATATAATTTGAACTACTCCAATTTAAAAAAATAGTATTTATTTATAACTTTACGCTGATTACGATAAATAGCTGGGTTACCGATGATGATTATACTAATTTACTCCAAAAAACAGGTCTGTCATACAATTTAATTTACTATGTATATTAGGGCGTTGATTTATTTTTTTTTTAAATACAGTTATCTGTACTATAACGTAAGTTCAATGACATAGATTTACAAACATTCTTCTCAGTTTCTAAAACGATAATTTCCAAAAGTGGTTAAAAAAGCAAACCACAACCATAATCTGACTCGGATTGTATTATAAGGTTGTCAAAAAAGTCCTGCGATATTTTCGCTAGGTGTCGTTGCAAGCGCGTAGTTCTAGTTGTATTCCATCGCATCGGGTCATGCTATAGCTTGTTGGTCTTTTCACGCGCTAAAATGTTTTTTGACAGTTTGTTGTTTGGTTCAGTCGTTCGTGAGTTATATCGTCGCAAACATGGAGCAAAATAAAGAGAAAATCTGGTATATTTTACAGTACTACTACGACAAAGGCAAAAATGCATCTCAAGCCGCCAATAAAATTTGTGCAGTTTATGGACCCGATGCAGTTTCCATTTCCACCGCACAACGATGGTTTCAACGTTTTCGTTCTGGTGTAGAGGTGGTCGAAGATGCGCCACGCTCCGGAAGGCCTGCCGTCGAAAATTGCGACAAAATCGCTGAATTGATCGAGAGAGACCGGCATAGTAGCAGCCGTAGCATCGGATAAGAGCTAAGCATGAGTCATTAAGCCGTTATAAACCATTTGAAAAAGCTTGGATTAACAAATAAGCTCAATGTATGGGTACCGCACGAATTGACGCAGAAAAACCTCTTTGACCGTATCGACGCATGCGAATCTCAGCTGAATCACAACAAAATCGACCCTTTTGAAGCGGATGGTGACTGGCAATGAAAAGTGGGTCACTTAGGACAACTTGAAGCGCAAACGGTCGTGGTCGAAGAACAGTGAAGCGGCCCAGAGGGTGGCCAAGCCCGGATTGACGGCCAGGAAGGTTCTGCTGTGTGTTTGGTGGGATTGGCAGGCAACCATCTACTATGAGCAGCTACCCTATGGTCAGACGATCAATTCGGACATCTACTGCCAACAACTGGACCGCTTGAAGGCACCACTCATGCAGAAGAGGCCATCTTTGATCATCAGAGGCCGAACGCCAGGGGCCAGGCCACACACATCTTTGGTGACGCGCCAGAAGCTCCGGGAACTCGGATATGGGATGTTCTTTTGCATCCACCGTATAGTCCGGACCTGGCACCAGTGATTACCACCTATTTCTGTCCATGGCGAACGACCTTGGTAGTCGGAAGTTGGCCACAAAAGAGGCCTGTGAAAATTGGCTCTCCGAGTTATTTTGCCAATAGGGAAGCGAGCTTCCATTATAAAGTTGGCATCTCGTTGGGAACTAGTCATCGGCGCATATTTGACTTAAATCGGATGATTGTAACCAATTTTATGAATAAATAAAAATTCAATAAAAATACCGCAGGACTTTTTTGACAACCTTATATGATGCCGACCAATCTGAACTACTCGTTACACACAACATAAGAAGTTCGGTTTTTTCAAAAACAGAGGACGTTTCCTACTACTAGGCTTTTTATGGATTTTTGGTGCATTCGAAGACAACAATTAGCCAACATATTAGCACCGTTTTATCGACGCCAGCAAAAAAGTGTAAAAGCTGTTTTACTCCTCAATGGTAAACCGAAAACATCTATTCCGATTGCCCACTCGACAAATGACAAAGGAACTTACAAGATAATGTTTTACAAGTAAAAATTCCGACTTAAAAGTGTCTGCAAGATGGCTAAACCAAACGTAGCTGCTTCTTGTGCTTTTGGAACAGCAGAGATGTTACGAATCATTTCAATCACGACAACATTGTCATGTAATCACTAGTTAACAAATATGTTTTTTATTTATAGTGATTATTGTCATCTTAAAACATCTAAATTAAATAGTTAATAGCAAATAAAAAAAAAACTACTCAACTTCGGCTATTTTAATGTTTGTCCACACCCACTCGAAAGCAAGTGCAACAATTTACATACTGCAATATTATGCATAACAAATATAAACATAACATATATGTATACTCGTTGTATATATTGTATATACGATCTACCAATTTCAAGTGCAATGGCTTCACATCCGAAATAAACGTACAACTCGTGTGTGTGTATTTTCAATGAGTGTGTTCACATTAATATAGTATATATATATATATATATAAATATAGTATGTGTGCTCCTGCTCTATTAGGGTGTGTCAGAAAGCATAAGCATAATCGACCTACAAAACCTCTGTCATTCAATAAAAACTAAGTTGAAAATTTTGTTTTCCAGAAAGTGTTTGCAATACCTTGTTTAACATTGTTTAACGGCAATTTAGATCAGTCGCAGAGATCTCTCTCCCTCTTTCTCTATCCGTCTCGTTCTGACCTTAGTTAGGTTAAAATGTATGTACTTTCGTATAGCAAAAGTAATTTTTAGTTATTTTCTTAATAACTTTTACATTTCTTGTATGATTTGGGCTTAACATGTCCGTGTTCATAGATTTAATAATTATAATTAATTGAAGCAAATGAAATTTAGCGAATTTTATGAAGGCCATTTCAATAAATTTTATATGATCTGTACATCCGGAGAAACAGCATATCGTAAAAACGATGTGTGGCCGAAAGCGTTAGTCTCATCGAGTGCGTAATATAGATTTTGAAACCCACTCTTCTTGAAACCCACGCTTCTCGAAACTAACGAATTTTAAAACCACAGATCATGCAAATTTAAAATTAAAATATTTTTGCCACATATATTAACCAAAATTTTGAAATATTTTGTTATCCAGAAAATCTGACCTTTGCGCTTTAAGCGTTTGAATCAAAATAAAAACAAATTAAAAAATATTCAATACAGGGTGTATCTAAAATATGTTTGAACACTTTTCAAGCATCTCTAAATATGAGTTTCGAGATCTGTGGGTTTCGGGATGTATGGAGATGGAGATGGAGATATCTCGGGATTATTTGGCATTTTTAGAATCTACACCCCAAATTACATTAAAAAGTCTATAATCAACTCTCGAGATAAGGTCCAAATTTGAAAACTATCCACATATAGTGCATATCACCCCGATATAATACAATATACTTATAAACAATGTCATCTATACACAATTCAAATAGACAAAATACACGCGTCATTATATTGCGTTGCAGTGGTGGTAGTGTGATGGTGTGTCACTCCTTTTAAAATACCCGCGCACGTGACCGGTCACGTGTCACGTGTTGAGAAAATCGTTTACATTCGGTTTACACGTATCATTACATGTATTATCTGTATACACATTTATATATCATTAATAGCGTGTAAACATTGATAATGGCTTTTGATTATCTTTGTATTATTTTTAAACAAGTGCAACAACTACAGTCCACACTTTTCTGCGATCGGAAACCTGTGGGTGGTCGAACTGATAACTTCCAGCGTAGATAAACACTGCTATATATAATACAAATTATCGGTAAAAGTTCACAGAATACATCTGCTGGTAAAGGTCCATACGCTGCTTGCGATTACACAAGATTACCATATCAAATTTACCTCGAGATTACACAAAAGATTTCGAATCTGTCAAATTTCGCCGGAGTGGTACGCTTCTCAAGATTACTAAAAGTGGCGCTAACGTCGCAATTTCAATTTTTGACAGTTGTTGTTGCTGGTTCTTTGTTTTGATGTTTATTATTTTGATATTTGTGGTTTAAATTCTTGTGCATTATTTGCAAGATATAAACGCTGTATTCGCCTGTGCTATTATTTTGCCAAGTTGCTTGCGGCAGATGATTCGTTGGATTTATTCGAGGAGTACACAGATTGTAGAACTAAATAGTTACTGGATATCTATTTTCTTACGGTTTAGATGTAGATAGTCGAGAAAATAGTTGGAGCTTTTGTAAGACAAGAGAATGCAATGATTCGAGAAAAGGTTTTTGATATTTTTTTATAAATTCTGTGATTTTTACATTATTAATGTTTATTATGTAGCCGCAATGTGTGATGAATTCCTTTGTCATGTATGGTTGGCCTTCGAAGGAACCTCGGAAGGAACGCGCGAGCGTGGAGCACGATGATGAAAAGGTCATACAAACTCGTGTCTTGCGAAGTCGTCTGTGTTAGTTTTATCGAATTTGTTGAGTTTTTAAAGCTCTTATATATTTATTATCATTTTTGTTTAAGTTATTAATAAAGAGGCATTCTGTTGATCAATACATATTAATTACATTTAAATAAATCTATATACTTTATAGTTTATACAGTTGAGTTGATGCGGCAGCTGTAGCATTAAAAAAAACAATAAATGTTGAGTTCGATTTCTTTGGTATAACTAACAACTGTGCAGTATCTTCCACCGAATAATATATTCCTTGGGTGACGGACACTCTTGTGTAGTATACACTTTTGAAACGCTTAAGTCTTTCATCTTTTTGCCCAACTTTATATTTTGAGCAGCAATGATTTCACTCTGAACATCTTTCTAAAAACCATACATTTGGTAAAATATTTTTTGTCAGATTAAAGCACAATTTATAACTTACTTGTAGTTCTTCAGACGACGATTCTGGCGGGTGGTCAGCACATTTGTTTTTTTTTGTTGCACTAAACATAACATTAACAAAGAACAAATCAAATTTGTTATTCAAATGTCAACCAGCGGTGTACAACAACAATACAGACGTCAAATGTAATCTCGACACATATTTTTCCACGATAATTTATCTTGAAATTTTTGGAGACCGGATTACACGTAATCTAATTGCGAGTAGCGTATACGCCTTTAACAAAAACACAAGAGAAGAAGAGAGAAAAGAGATTTTTGGGATATTTTTACAAGGTATAGTTTGCCTGTCACCCATTGTACAATTACATGCAAATATATATTTTGTAATAAATTGTCAATAATCGATATGTAATGAAAGTCTGTATGATTATGGCCATACACAGTTGAGGTGATATTTTTACCAGGCGCAAAAAAAGTCACTGGATTCGATTTTTCTTACAAACTTGCGCTATTGAATCATAAGAACACGCATGAAGTTGGCAGTAATTCTAAAGTGAGAATCGCTGGGACATGTTGTCACTTGTCACATAGTAATCTGTGTGATAATGAGACATTACAAATTTACAAAATCTCTCTCTTATCTGTCAACTGTAAACTGTCACCTGTTGTTTTTTTATTGTGTTTATCTTTATACTGTTTTTTGTTTTGTTTTTGTCGAGATTTTTGTATTCTTTGTTGTTTACGATAAATTTTATTTATAGCTTTAAATTTAAAAATTATTTTTAATTACGTGTGAATGTTTTTGTAAAATTAACTGGAAAAAGTTTTTCTAATGTTATATACATATTTATAATGTTAAATATTTTAAAGAACAAATTCTGTCCAATGAAACCACTTAAAGGATACAAGATAACGAATGCAACTAGATCTCAAAAGTACGGAGTAGCTGCAAACTCTCTTAAAATGCTGCGTGAGAAGGCTATTGCAAAATTTGGCTATAAGAACGGACAATTGTTTTGTGCCAATGACGGAACCGAAGTAGACGACGAAGAGTATTTTGAAATCTTAGACGCTCAATCAGTCTTTATTTTGACCATTGATGGAGAGTCTTTTAGTACGGATGAACAGCTGATTTACGAGAACATTTGGAATAAACTCAACCTTATTCAAACGGGAAATGCAATTAAAAGTTTTGTTAATGAAAACATTGAGAAGTTTAATAAATATATAATTGAGTACCAGGAAAATGCACCAGATGAGTTAATGTTAAAAAGCACACGCAATGATCATCCAGAATGGTTTGAAGGTCAGTCTTTGCGCATGGAAACGAAGGAAAAGGTTATGGCCCGGCGTTCCCAAGATAGAATTCGAGGATATTATTACAAAGTTAAGGATGCCTTTATAAAGTCAGACCTTTATAAATCTAATAAATTTGCTAGGCATTTCCTGATGGACTTATTATACAAATTCAAGGAACTCTTAAAAGAAAGTGACTATTTCAGTGCATATTTTAATAGAAATTACCTTAATACGTATAAATTAGATAATAATAGACAGAGTTCCAGAAAAAGGATTAAATTGGACCGCGAAACATTGCCATCGTTGCATACTCTATGTGTCCCAATGTGCTCGCCAGATGGATTATTTCGTTGTCAAGGACTCTGGAACCAAGAGGCATGTCAGTACAGCGAACATCTCATTAATCCGTATGCTAGTAAAGAGAATGCCACATTATTTCAAATCTGGAATCTTGATCATCAGATTGAAATTTCCAGATCAATTATACCGTCTATTTTGCAGAATGTGGAACAGCTGAGCACAGCAAGCAAATGCGTTGAACACAACAAATTGTACAGGCACATTTCGATGATGAGGTATTTCTTGGAAATATTTACAATTGAGAATTTAAAGATTGTTCATATAGTGTGCCACGACAAGAGTACACACGATCTGCCTTCTGTGGGACGATTATTGTGCGAAAGCTGTAAAGGAATAAATTAGAGACGTATTTTTAATATCGAATAAGAAAACAGTTCAGTTATAAATACGTTTGAAATACTGCAATACCTAACTTATTAAATAGGTTTAGGTTTTATATATTCAAATTGTGACAAACGTCTTTTTTGTGTTGGTGGATTTTAAATGTACCACCAATTCCTCGAAAAATACTGTATAGTATAAAATAAAAAAATATTTTGTTATTTGTAACACACACTAAAAGCACCTAAAAACCCTTATTTATGTAAAAGTCCACAAAACACAACAAGTTCACTATTAAGTGATATAAATTATAGTATTGTTAATAAAATTGTACGACAAAAAAAAAGAAAAATATGTTAAAGAAGTTGTAATATCAGTTAAAGTAGTATTAATTTGAATAAAAATAAAATATATATTTTATAATAACATATTGAAATATTTTTTGTATATGAAAATAACTATAATATGAAGATACATAAATTCTAAATTAATTTTCCAGTCTTACAAATTTTTACATTATCGGGATGAGTACATAACACCAATTAGAGAAGATGCGTTTCAGCTGAGCGGAAGAATTTGTATTGTTTAAAGTCTTCCCAAACATATTATTTTTTTTTAAATATGTATATAGTAAGTTATCTAGCAAAAAACTCGTTTAAGAATATCTTATAAAAATATCTATATTGCCATGTGGCATGTGACAATAATAATATGAAGTTTTGATATGTAATGAACAGTGTTCTGATACATGGTTATACCCATCCCAGATTATAAGTAAAACCCTTTTTATATCAAGATCATAATTTTCCAAAGTAGTAGATAAAGTAAAGTAAAGTATTATGTTATACATTTGTTTTCTGTACTTTGTAGAAGTTAGTCAATAAAATCGGTATATTTTGGCCTTATAATATTTTCTGTTCTTTTACCCCCGTTTTTTTTTTATTTAAAAAAAGTAATTTCTAATTAAAAAGTCTACTATTTATATTATGTAAGAAAGTTTATATTGATATTATTAGGTTTATGAATTCAATATATATGATAAAATAATTATAACAATTTTAACTTATGGAGAGCAACTTTTGCGGCTGCCATCTTTGCGTCTTGCTTGTTTGTTCCAAATCCTTGAACTTGGAGTATCTGATCGTTTTTAGTAAATCTTACTCTCACCATAACATCGTTATCGTCTACGACGGCTTCTTCAAATTTAGGATTGGCTCCGGGAAATTCATAGAGTTGACGCACGACTTGAATCGGTACATTTTTAATGAAACTTTCAATTTCGTTATGCATAAGCCCATAGATAACTTTCCACGTTTTTGCTAAATCATTTCCGCAGTCCAGAAAAACGCCTCCGATGATTGCCTCCAAAATGTCGCCTAGCGTTTTTGGTACATCAATATACTCACCCATATTTACGTCAGACTCCTGTATTAAAAGCAAAACCTGATCTGTCACCACGTGTTTTTGTTTCTCTTGGAAACTTACAAATTTATCAATTTTTTCGGACAAAAGAGCATTCAATGACAAAATGTGCAAGTGAAATCCATAGCGCACACAAATGCAAGCCAACGTAACGTTGTTCACCAATGCTGACCGTAAATCCGTTAACTGGCCCGGATCCATTTCAGGGCATCGTTCATATATATACGACGATACAAGGAAATCTAGAACAGCATCTCCCAGAAATTCGAGCTGCTGATAACAACCGGTTACACGATTTGTAGGGTATGAAGGATGAGTTAAAGCTTGCAGCAAATAAGCTCTATCTTTGAACTGGTATCCAAGACGATCTTCAAATTGTTTCCGGTTTAATAGAAAAGAATCTACATCTCCGTGGTCTCCTTGTATGTTTGTGCGCAATCTAGGACTGCACATTTTGTTATTCATCAAGTTGAAGTAGTTATCATTGCTGTCATTTGGTAGAATGTTAAACATCTTTAGGATGGCAAATGATTTCTCTACGCCAACTGATTTAAGACAAGCGCCGATAATGGCCTCCATACAATCAGCAGTTGTCTTGTCAGCCATACGCTGTTGTGAAAGTAAAACTGGCACAGAATTATTGCCATCCGTAGATGATGAATCTGTGAGATGTTGTGAAACATTTCGCAATGTGTTTGCACTAACAACGCCAGATTGAACTTCCGTTTGCGAGAGATCAAGTCGGTACAGAATATTTGTTGAAGAATTTCGTTCTTTAATGGTGCGCTTAAAAAAATAATTTTGTTATTAAAAAAAATAGTTTAAAGATGAGTTTTCTAACCTGTATTTCACGGGGAACACAAAAAAGCGGCGGAATAAAGTCGCATTTCGGTGAAAACTTGTATACTTTTATTCTTCCAGGTATGCCTTGAGATATTGCATTGTAGCATAAATTACGGTTGCTAACGATCTGGCCCTTTACCGTAGTGAGAAAACCTTCATGCCAGTTTGGATGTTTCTGCATTAAATACAAGGAAACTCCAAATTTCAGAAAAGCATCTCCTATGACTTCAAATCGTTCCATATCGAATACATCACCAGCAGATGCTGCTGTCAGAGCTACCAAGATGTCTCTTTGCAATGGTCCTTGTATATTTGAATTCGATTTTATTTGTATCAGATGTATCTTTTGTTTCTCATCAATAGTTGCATCACAAATTGCATTATTTTTAAGATTTTCAGAGTTTATGCGATTAAGTTTTGCCATATCGTCAGATATGTTCATTGATCCAAAATGTTTTGACAAGAATGTATGATAATAATCAATTTCAAGCTTATGTATTTCATTAAAGTTGCGTTGTATATCTGTTGGTTCTTCGTGTAATGGCCACGGACATTCGGCAGTGGAGCTCAGAGATACAAAGTTTGACAGATCCATCGATTTAGACTCAACGTACTGTGGATTAGGTATGATAATTGAAGCCGTTGGTGGAATCTCTTTGTCCTCAACGATATGTCGACGATTCATTTTAACCATAACCTCTTCAGGGAAATTTCCTGTTTCTGTAATTCCGAGAAAACGATTTATATTAACGCGAAGCCTTTCGGCGTGCAGTAAATAATGCATTCGATGCAAAATGCTTGGCAAAACCGTAGCCTTAAGCCATAGATCTGCGGGAACACCAAAATTATGGCATAATTCAGGAATTAAAAGTTCTGGACCATGTTTTGAATCTGTCTTGCCACCATCTGCAGATTCACCAGGTGTAAGTCTATTCAAATGTGTAGTAATTCCTTTTACTTCGATCAGAAACTGGTTAGGATTCATTACATTTTGCTTGTACTTGTCGCGAAAATAATCGACAAACGTACCTTGTCTTTCTCCAGGAAACTGACTCATTGGGGTTTCATACTCAAGTACTTTTGTTACAACATAATGCTTTCCTACATCTATGCGATACCAAGGGGCGACCACACGATGCAAGAAATCTTCAGGGCGCAAAACCATTTCGGTGCGCTCTTTTTCACTTGTGGCACGACAAGGTACAAGATTTTGAAACGCACCCACAGACGTCCAGTCTATGAAAGTTCCTGCTATAGTAGGAACAATTAAATAACTGTGCTCCATATTTGAAAAGTCATATATAAGAAACTTTTTCCACAACAGCAGAATATCACGAAATACCATAACATGAAAATTTCTGAGCCGTTCTAGATCTTGATCACTTGTTACTACCAATTCTATTGGCTGTTCCCTTATTTTGCAGTTAATTTCTCCAAATGAAAAATAAAATTTCATAAGCGCTAGTTTTGGTAAAGGCTTTGAAGTTAAAATACCAAAGCTTTTTTGAGTCTGAAAAAGTTCTTTAAAAACAGCTTTTCCCTGATCGTTTCCATTTGCTGAAAAGCCAGGTAAAATATCAATGTTATACAAGTAACATTTTTTTCCAATTTGAGGCATGCACTCCATGATGCAATCATCGTTGATAATATCATGTACACGAACATTTTTCTTAGTACCGGCAGTGCGGCGATCATCTGTAAAAATAATAACCAAAACAAATAATAATATAAAACATTGTCAATATTGATAATTCTACCGCTTTTGTAGGCTGCCCAATGCTTAAAATATATATCATTACAACTTTCCAGACATCTTTTAGCAGTAATAGGCATTAAATTATCATTTAATTCTTTGTTTTTGTATAAAGCAATACATGCTTTCAATGCAGCAGACCGTTTAGCCATCTTAGTACTTGGCATAACATCACTCTGGAAAAAAAACACTTGATATAATTAATATTATCTAATTTAAACATACTTACAATAATATCTTCTTTTACAGTCGACTGCAATGGCATTTTCAATTTAAGAATTGTACCGTCGGTATTTTGTATTATCTCCCATCCCACCATTGAAACTGTAAAATGGTCGTTCGGCAAAGTGGCGCAATAACGATTAAGCAATGAAATTGCCGAGTCTATCTCAACTATAGCTCCGATGGGTGTTCGGAAAGGTGGCACTAATGCATTTGAAAATTCTTTTTGAATTTCTTCTTCTAGCGGTTGTGCTCGATCGATAGTTTTTTCTATCAAATACTAAAATTCAATATAACAATAAAGATATGCAACTTATACATTTTACAACAAAAAAATTACGTTTTTCAAAATTGCGTCCACCTGTTTCCACTGTATAAGATTTCTATTTAGTAATGTACGATTATCAACTGATGCCATTATTACATATTTACTCTTCGTCATTCGTGCACGTCCTTTACTCTGCACATACGAACGAAAACTCTTAGGCATATCGTATGTTATGACAAGATTGCACATCTGCAAGTCAATTCCTTCTTCTAAGACACTTGATGCTACAATTAGATTTGTTTCGTTCTTCTTGAAGCGCTCTAGCACACGGCGATTCCATTTTGTCTCAAGAATGGATTCAATTGATTCTGGGATAGAGTTATTTATACCAACCATGAAATCCGCACGCACTGGAAATCTATCACCTTCCAAGTTTGCAAATGATTTGATAACGTGGTACAAACACTTAGCCGTATAACGACGCTCAACAAAAATAAGTGCTTTTAAATTAGTGGAGTCATATTCTTTCAAAAACTTTCGAAGAAACAAAAACAAATGAATAACTTTCGAAGATGAGCTTGTCAAAATTGTGTCTGTATCGATTTCATCATCGTAATCCATTAGCTCTTTTACGAGAGCATGTCGAATACGATCGGCAGCTAAAAGTATATAGATATTTTTTAACTTGGTTTATTTTCAAAATATCATTGAAATTACCAGTTAACAAAATACGGATCAAAAGTTTCAATTGTGTAGTTTCAGAAGTACGTTTTTTTAGCTCCAAATCAACCATTAAAGATAAAACTGCAATAGAAGCTCCAAAGCAACCTATATAAACCATAAAAAATTGCATTATAAATTTGAATATAAAAAATGTATATATTTACGAACCCATATCATTCAACTGATAATTAAAATCTACGAATAACGATTTAAGATGTTTTATTGGATTTGTTAGACCACCTTTTAATCGAAGCGCATTATTTTTCATATGTGTACTGTCCACTGGCCAAGATTTAATTAATTCAACCATACTGTTAACATATGTTTCAATTCGAGCAAGAGTTTTATTTAATGGACGTACTTCGAACGGAATAACAATTTCATCTGGATTTGTTGAGTACAACATCACATTATTTAGTTCGCGTATAGTTCGAACAGTTGCAATCGAAGCCAGAAATGAATTTTCTAATGTTTCCAAGTCCGTTATGACATTTTCGGGCTTTACATTCCCACTTATAAGCATTCCAGTTAGGCCAATAATTCTGGGTCTGTAATTTTCGGGAACCCTACTAATTTGGTCACACAGTTGATGCATTGGATGCCCGTTACGACCATGATGACACTCGTCAAAAATAATTAAATTTAAATGTTTTGGCGAAATGTATCCGTGTCTAATGACGTCTAATATAATTTGAGTTGTGGCCACCAAAACTTGATTTTGCTCAAACTCTTCAAGCCATCTGTCGCGGCGCCAAGCATCTACATTCATGTCGCCAGTGTATACCGATACCTTCAAAGCGGTCGATTTATGAATGTAATCGGACTGCTGGTGTGCTAACACAACAGTATTTGCCAAAAATACAGACCTTTTTCCTCCTTCATTAAATGGCCTGGAAATCAGACATATTTATTATTATTTTAAACCGAAACAAAAAAATATACTTTTCCAAGTCCTTTGCCATGTGTTTCAAGGCCATAAGTGCAATAAAAGTCTTTCCCGAACCGGTTGGAAGATATATTATTGTGTTTTGTCGTAAACAAACTTCTAACAATTGCTCTTGGTACGGTCGAGCGATGAAATTATCCATTTCCGCTTTATCCGGAGCACCACCTTCATTTTTTCTTATTTTATTCCTAAAATAAAAATAAATATATAATGTAATGTTTATTTAAAAGAGGAATGATTAAAGATAAAATCATGGGAAAATGTTTAGACGAGTGGTGAAGGTTAGCCTAAATGATAACAAGGATGAAGGAGTCTAGATGACTAATCTGAAAAAAAATATAGCGGCAGATGGGTAAGTTATAGACCTTCAAAGAATCGTATGTATGGTACCTTTTTGTTGTTGTAATATTTGGTGCAACGCGCATATTTAAAAAAAAACTTATTATTGCAGCCAAAACCAATTACAACAACAACAGTGGAACGATTACGAAACCTCCACGATTTGAAATGCTTTTTGGATAAAGGACCAAAAACAATAACAAAAATATAACGGTATATATGCTATCTCGTTTAATTTAAAAGATATAGGCATTTTCTAAATTAAAAATAACTGCATTTTGTTTTTATTAAATACATACATATATGTATATTAAAACTGTCATTTCTAGTCAGTCATTTTTTTCAAACAGCACTTAACAAAGAGCTGCCTTAGGCACCCCTTTGTCAAGCGTTTTCTATTACTTATTACTTATTATTATTTTATTATGCATTTTTTTTATTTAATTCATTCATAAGAATTCTGTTTAAAAACTTGTTTTTTTCTTCAAATAAAAGTTTTATATAACCTTTAACCCTCCCCCCTCAAAGGGTGGCGGCGACCAGAGCGATCTTAAACCATTTTTTTCAATATTGGGTATAACTTTTTTTACTGCCCATAAACTGTACTATAGCCTGTAAATTATCCATAGTAAAACTGCATATTAAGTAAACATTGAAAATGCCCATACCGTTTAATATTTTTGTTTTATTGTTTTTTGTTTTTGGTTTTTTATCCAAAAAGCATGTCTAATCGCAGCGCGTAAGATACCAAATATTATAAACTCCGAATTAATAAAGTCTTCCATTAAAACATACAAAAAAAGTACCATACATAACTATCATTACTTTGCGTCTAATTTCTTTCCAGATTAGTCACTCTATTAAAAGAATCTGCTACGCGTTACATCGGCCAAGTCATGTCTGTATAAAACAAGGAATTTGTGGTGTAAAAGGTCATTCGATCATTTAAAATCAGAAACGAAATCCTTTTTAAGTAATGTTTAAAAACTATAAATCTGTAAATACGTGTTTTTTCTTGTATATTTTTCATATTTGTTTGAATGTGTAAATAAATATGATTTTATAGTTTAATGTAAAAATGCCATTATTGTTTATTTTTGTTTCAAGAGTCAAAAATCATAAAAATTAATTAAAAAGTGGTAAAAAATAAAACAAAAAACTTACATTGAGTCGGCGCTCGACGTGGTATCTACCGTCTCGATTTAATAACTTTTATATTATATTATTCTGTAATGATGAATTGATTAAAATGATTTAGAATCAGATATTAAGAAAGATTATAAGTTTAATAATAATTAAAGAAATTATACAAAACCGGGGATTCACTTTACAATCTCTAAACAGTGAACACCAACCAGAACCAAGAAATATTAATAATATCTAATGAGAAATGAGATTTTTTGCTGTCATTTTTGATTACAATCACTGTGAGTTTACATATGTTATGTATGTACCGTTCACAGAGTTCGTTTGAACATGAACGATACTATCACGTTTACATAAATATATACGTCGAATGTAATTCTCTGTGAATGTAATGCTAAGCTAAAATTCCACAGGCTCAGGCGTCATATCATATATTTGTAATATACATAGTTTATACGATTTTAAATAAGTTTTTTTTTAATATTAATAAATTGTAATTTAAAATATATACTGTGAATAATGAATACTGAGTACTGAGTACAGACTACAGATCAAAATACATATGCATCGGGCAACACTGCTTGGTACATATAAAAATGGCGACTCGACTACCACAAACTACATATATGTTTTGCGTCTTGTATCTTGCGACTTTTCGGTTTTCTTGTGTAGCCAGTCTTGCATCTTGCAAAAGGTGTTTATGTTGTCTTTTATAACTGTTAATATTCTATTTTTACATAATTTACACCTTTGATGTACAGTTAAGTGTATGCGCCATACGTTTTTTATAAATGTGACACAAAAAAAGCAATATTTAATACATCGAATACGTTTGGCTGTTGATAATTGTTGTGTTTTCCTGTTGCTTAGTGGCGTTCCAACCTTTTGCAAATGGGTGGCCCAATTAAAAATCGATGAACAAGTGCATTTTCGTATTTGAATTGAATTAAATGGCTTTAACGCTAACAATGGCCAAGGAATGAACGTTTGCGTGTATTTTAGTTTGTTTTGTTTATTATTTGGACCATTGATATGGAAACTGAATCAGTGAAATCAGAGCTGAGCTCAAGATCACGCCGATCACGCGGACACAATACTTCTTCTAGTGGTGCTGGACATCATCGTGACCGTACAAGACATTCACATCGCAGTACACATTCAAAAAGGCGACCGGACATGGCACCGTTTCAGACAAGCGTAAATCTCGACGATAGCCGTGACGGCCAGGAGATAATTGAAGTACAGATTCTACCACAAGATGAAAACTGGGGTGAAAATACAACTGCAATAACCGGAAATACATCGGAGCAAAGTATTTCTATGGAGGACGTAAGTAATTGGCAGTCGTCCAATGACACTGGTATGGGTTTTGCGTGTCAACGTTTTATCGAAACAACGTTATCTCTAATACTTACTGGTGCTGCCTTTCTGAGTCCACTGGCAATGGTTATGATGCCAAAACTTGGTTTCTTTCCGGCAGCGTTTGATAATTCTGAAATGTCGCAAGTTAATCGAATGCATTTGCTTGCCTGTAATGCAGAATGCAAAGGATTACTTGTATCGCTAACAGCCAGAATGATTCTCTTGGCCCTTGGTCTATGGGCATTGTTTTTGCGGAGACCGTCAGCCACACTTCCAAGAATCTTCCTATTCCGTGCAACGG
The DNA here is from genome assembly GCA_010015015.2 of Bolitophila cinerea. NCBI lineage: Eukaryota > Metazoa > Arthropoda > Insecta > Diptera > Mycetophilidae > Bolitophila > Bolitophila cinerea. The sequence continues at coordinate 16,597 of JAAAKO020027418.1, forward strand.
TTTTACTGCTGGTATTGGTGTCAACATTTGCGTACTGGCTATTCTACATTGTTCAAGTAACCGAAGGAACACGAGCCATTGTCGAGGGATCAGAAGCAGCCGATTATAAGTCTCTGGTTTCATTTGCGACCAGCTATGCAGATACACTTTTATTTATACATTACATTGCTGTAGTTTTACTAGAGCTACGTCATCGAGAATCTGTTTACTATATAAAGGTTGTGCGAAGTCCAGACGGTGAGAGTCGATCCTACAGTATCGGACAATTTAGTATTCAACGAGCTGCTGTTTGGGTATTGCAACATTATTATACCGATTTTAGTATCTACAATCCATATTTAGAACGAATTCCTATTTCTAAGTCGCAAAAGAAAGCAATATCATCGTTTAAATATTACGAAGTAGACGGCGTGAATACTTCTCAACAGCAAAGTCAAAGTCGAGCCGTACTTGCAGCACATGCTCGACGTCGTGATTCGTCACACAATGAACGTTTCTATGAAGAGCATGAATACGATCGGCGTGTGAAGAAACGTCGAGCTCGTCTTATAACGGCAGCAGAAGAAGCATTCACGCACATTAGACGCATACACAATGAACCGGCTCCTGCAATACCATTGGATCCTCAAGAGGCTGCACAGGCTGTGTTTCCTTCGATGGCTAGAGCATTACAGAAGTATCTTCGTGTGACCAGACAACAGCCTCGCCATACTGTCGAAGGAATTTTGCGTCATCTGTCACACTGTCTTAAACACGATCTATCACCACGAGCATTTTTGGAGCCATACCTTGTTGAGTTTCCACTCATGCAGAACGAAAAGGAACGCCGTACCGTGCAGTCTTGGTCATTGATCTGTGACGAACTGCTATCGAGACCAATCTCTAACAATTGCACATTTCAGCTGATACAAAATGACATATCGCTGCTGGTCAGTGTTTACAAATTGCCTCATTTCAACATTTCCGAAGAGGTTGTTGACCCGAAGAGCAATAAATTCGTATTGAAATTAAACTCAGAGACAAGTGTATGACAACGCAGCTGAACTCATTATTTCCAGTTCAGTGTTTATAATAGTTTAGAATATATTAAATTATTATTAATATGAAATCGAATATAGATAATAATAGTTTTGTCGTTAATGACGTTTATACAAGATATTTATAAGCTTTTGTACTTTTGCATATCAATAATAATTAACGCACATGCTACACTGCATGCTAATAATACAAATGTATTAAAACAACAAATTCCTATTCAAGAACAGTCTCATTAAATTAGGTACTTTCATACGACGTACTTTAATTACGGTTTACAATTTTTTTTTATAATTAACATCATATCACGAAAATTCATTAAATAATAATAAAAATATCATACTGCATTTTATGTAATAAATAAAAAAAAATAAAAAAGCGCAATAATATTTAATTAATATACATTTGTATTATCAGAATGATACGGTTAAATATAATTCTTAGTATTTTTAACGGACTGAAGTTATTGTCTATTGATTTTGTATTTCATTTTATTTAATTAATTATTTGTAAACAAATTTTATTTATGTCCATCAAATAGAATCTCCTTTCAAAGACTCAAAATAATGATTTATATTATAATGCTTGTTTTAGAAATAAGTAAACTAATACTTAATATGCTCATTATATAAATATATATAATATAGACTTTATACACTATGATGTTGGCGTAAAGTAAATTTAGTTTGTCAAAATTAAAAAACCTTGTTTTAAAATGTTTTTTAAAAATCTGGTTTTGACTGTGTTTGTCTTATAATTTTTAAATTAAAACAATAATTTACAGACATAAATTTGCTACTCATGTAAACTATTATACAACAATCGAAAATAAATCATATGGAATAAAATGTTTTTTTAAACTGATTCTCAAAATTTATATTTATTATACTGGAAGGTCTTGTGAGGTAGGAATTAGATCACAGGTTTAACTTTTTTCTACTTTGATTTATTGATTCACTGAAATAAGTTTGGTACAACGGCAACCTGGTTGAGAAGGTTATTAAAATAGAATAGAACACAATAATATATTGAGCCTATTATTATTTCTAATATTTATTTGCAAACACACCCTTTGGTGCTTTGATTTTAATATTGGTTCCAATTTATTATGACAAATTTAAAATAAAAATAAAAAATTTCTTTTTTTTCTAGATTAACAATAATTATTTTCTTTAGATTGTTTTTAATGACAAAATATATTGTGATATTTATAAAATGGCAGCAATCTACAAAAAAATAGTCTTTTTACAAAATTCACAAGTTTGATATATGGGCTTTTCCCCAATGTTCCCTACATTTTCAGGGGAGGTAGAGAGAAGTCCTCCTATTATTATGTTTCTCTGGTAGATAATATTATAGTTTTTGCTAGACTTTCACTTGTTTTTATCTACCATATGCTGGTTTTTTACGAAACTAGTAAAAGAAGCAATTCCTTCGGAAATAGTATTCTAATTGCGCACTTTTAAATTAAAAAAAACAATACAATAAAAATTTTGGTCGTCAAAGCGTGTTCTCATGCATTAAATAAATACCCTATTAGCCTTTTAAGAATGGAAAAATATAAAATAAAATTATGCAGTTATTTTTTATTAAAATATAATATATATTATAACAAAAATAAAATTGGGACTTTTCTCCCAAATACGGGTTTTTCATACAAACTAAAATACCACTAACTCTCATATAGGGGGATCATTCTTAACATTCCCTGCAAATTTGGTTGAAATCGAGGAGCAGCTTGTATATTAAAATTAAGCCAATTAGACATTTAGGATGGTCAAAATGCATGTGGCTTCTATTCAAAGGGTGTGGGTTTTGGGGTTGGATTTATTTAAAAAATAAATAATTTAACTATATTTGAGTTTAAAATAAAAAAATTAAAGATCCGGAAAAAATGTACTAAGTTAATATTTATTTTATGCCTATAAATAAAGTCATAAAATAAACATTTATATTTCCAAAGTAAGTGAACGTTCTCTCAATGTCTACGGGCTACGGCACACAGTAGAAGTCGCCAATCGCCATTTCTTTCTATATATTCAATTTATAAACGTCAAATTCCTCACATCGTAAAAATAAGTGAAGACGTCAACGTGGTTTCTTTGGTTGTGTGCGTGTATGCACTGTACTGTATTCTTTAAATCACTTGTATGTTTTCTGTTTTGGTTGGTCTTGAACCGTGCATGCAAATGAGGTGAAAGTTTTTTTTCCGTATTTCGTAGACAAATATGTATCTTCAATAAGTTCGATTATTTGTTAGTTATTTGGTACATTTAGTTTATCCTCGTGTATTAAATATCTGTTTTTTTAACGTGTAAGTGGCTAAATTAATTGATAAAATTCTAAAAAGAAGTGCTCTGTTTGTGATGTAACAACACATGCAATTATAAAAATCGGATCATTAATCAAATGTGCAAACTAAATACCTTTACAATTTGTATAAAATATATATATATACAAATGATTGTGCAAACAAATATAAAATACATATATGTTATGTATTCTAGTAGGTGCTTTATGTAGAAAATTTCTTTTTTTTATTTAATTAGTTTTTGTTTGATTTCCGTTATTTACATTGTTTCTGTTTGTTAGTCAACATTGGGCAGACCGAAAATATTCATTAACTTTGAGAGTGTATATCGTTTCCTTTAGTTATTCTTGTAGGTCTTGAATTCAATACGACACCATGTGGACTGCCCGACGCATCGTTAAATACACTGCGTTCGGTGGTGCCATTGTCGCCACCGGACTGAGTTTACGCACAAACGATTACGACCTAAACTCTCTGGGTATTGTTCGATTAACGAGAGCAGTAACTACAGTGTACAATATAGGCCTGACGTACAAACAGAAGCTGTATTACAAAGAATGGGACAAATCAACACTTGAATACAAAGAAGAGAAGAGTCGAGCACATACAATTGCAGCACAAAAGCTCCTGGACCTGATCTGCACAAACAAGGGTGTGTACATAAAAGTGGGACAACACATTGGTTCGCTGGACTATTTACTACCGCCGGAGTACGTGAAGACAATGAAAGTATTACACAGCAATGCACCTAAAAATCCAGTTGAGGATCTGTATAAAGTAATTCGTCAGGACCTAAAGCAAAACGTGAGTCCTAAATCTAAAACTTTTTTTTAATGTATTTAAAATACTTATTAATTTTAGCCAGAAGATCTGTTTGACTCATTTGATCCGGAACCACTGGGTACAGCATCGCTGGCGCAAGTACATCGTGCCACACTAAAGAACGGAAAAGAAGTAGCCGTTAAAGTGCAGCACCCTTATGTTAAGGGTAATTCTATAGTTGACATGAAAACGATGGAGTTTTTGTGCAAAATGATGTCGTTGGTGTTTCCGGATTTCAAAATGCAATGGCTTGTTGAAGAGTCAAAGAAGAATTTGCCCGTAGAATTAGATTTTCTGCATGAAGGTCAAAATGCGGAAAAGGTATTTTTTTTTTTTTATTTTATATATATGTTTAAATTATTGTGTGAATCTATCATTAGGTAGCAGAAATGTTTAAAGATTATACGTGGCTAAAAGTACCTGGAATACATTGGGAAATATCCAGCAAGCGAGTTCTGGTAATGGATTATCTCGAGGGTGGTCAAGTAAATGACCTAAAGTACATTAAAGACAATAAAATAGACACATTTGAAATTGCCAACAAAATCGGACAGCTCTACTCGCATATGATTTTCATAAAAGGTTTTGTACATAGTGATCCACATCCGGGTAACATATTGGTGCGTAAGTCAAAGAAAGGTATCACAGAGGTCGTGCTTTTGGATCATGGGCTGTACGCTGATCTTACTGATCGTTTCCGGTATGAGTACTCTAAATTATGGTTAAGCATCCTGAAAGTAGATCGTGTTGGAATGCGTGAACACAGTAAAAACTTGGGTATTCGCCGGGATTTGTATCCGTTGTTTGCATGTATGCTGACCGGTCGACCCTGGGACAGTGTCGTAGCAGGCATCGATCGAACAAAGCAAAGCATACTTGAGGTAAAACTATAAATCATATTCTTTCACCTGTATATGAATAAGTGTATTTTTATTTTTTTTAGAAAGAAACACTTCAGGCAACAACAGGACTTGTTCTGCCCAATATTGCCGATATTTTGGAGCAAGTCGACCGTCAGATGCTATTAATCCTAAAAACAAACGACCTGATACGTGGCATTGAATGCACACTTGGTACGCAGAATCGAATGACGTCATTTTGGGTTATGTCCAAGTGTTGCGTTAAATCAGTGTGTGATCAAGACAAAACGAGTTCTCTGTCTAAGTGGCAGTTCTTCCGAACATCCTTGTTTGAAAATTGGGCTATTTTTAAATTGAACGTTTATTATTTATTTCAAGGAATTAGAAACTTTACATTAATTTCGTCTGTAAAGCAGTTCTTGTAGACAGAAAACTTTTGTTTTTATTTTTATTTTTTTAAATCTTAAACAAAACCAAAAAGTGGCCATTTTTGTATATAATAAACCAATACTTATATTAGCATTGTAAAACAAATATACTGTCCACAAATATAATTAAGAAATTTATTTTACAGCTGGTTAATAAATAATGTATATTTATTACGCATCTAATAAAGTTATTTATGTATTTAAATGTTATTTCATCAATATGCATTCCTTGTAATTTTTGCGTTAAACAAAGTTGGCACTGGGCATACACGATAACGGTATAATGGGGAACAGCTCAGATAATGTATAAACTATACGCATTGTTTCAACTAAACAAAACAATAAATTTGACTTAGTAAAGAATTATAAATTTATATTATAATATTTCAGAAAATGTTTCCCAACAACAGACTATAATTTACTGCGTTACGTTACCGCACACTTGTAAGGTGCACATTTTAAAACAATTATGAGCACATCTTTGATTTTTTAGGGACACAATTTTTTTTTTTTGTGATAGATTTTTACATATTTGTTGGACAATATTGAATTTTTAGGTGGACGCTAAATTGGATGATTCCAAAATACGTATAACGATTTCTTTAAAAGAAAATATTTGCACCAAGAACTTGCTCACCGAGAAAAATCATGGTTTAAGTTTAAAACATAAGTGAGCAGTCACAAAAAGGAGGCTGCTGTATAATTAGCGTAAGAAAAATTACCGAGAAGCAGCATACAAATCAAAATGAATTAGTTGTTGAATACGTTTGTATTTTTTCATTTGACAATTTTTTGGCGTAAAAAGGGAAAAATGCTTTTTGAATTAAATAATAGTTTGTTTTCGAAAACGCAACGGTCTAGGCCACGTCTAGGCTCAAGGTCGTCTATTTGTTAAAACAGACAATATCAAATGATATTATTCCAGTTTGATTATAATTCTAACTCCACGAAAACACAATTTTGAAGTGGTGCCAACTCTGTATAAAATTCAGAAAGCCAAGAACATCATAGTTGGAGCATAGTATTGCTATTGTAGTTTTAATATTTAAATACATATAATACCAAACCAAATAGAAAAATATTTTCCAAAAATCGTGAAATAAAAATAATTAGGATCATAACTATGATTCACAAAAACAAATTGCTTTTGTAAATACAATTAAAAACTACTTTACCATTTACTGTAAACTGTTTTACAAAAAAAATTAATGTGTCTTAAAACAAATAACAATTCAAAATAAGGATTTTAGAACCATCAAAATAAACCAAGTTTGCCTAAAGGATTCTCTTTATAAATAACACATGAATAAAATCAATTTTTGCAAAACACTAAAAACACCGTTGAATTAGTTTATGATTGGAAAACGATTTTATTTTTTCCAAAGTATTTTGTTTATACCAACACACATTTACAAGAAGTATGTCTTGGGTTTGCGGAACGAGAACAGAGCACGAGATCCCTTGTGGTGTGTACGTTGGACCAGTGGGAAACGGATCTTGGAATCGTGGAACTGTTTGACATGTGGCCTTCTGCACTTGCTGGCAGCGATAGCTTCAACCTTGATGATCTATAAATAATAAACGTTTAGATTATATGAAGTTATATGGTTTAATTCAAATGGTAATCGTACCTGGATTGAGTGAGCACGGGCACGGTGGCGGGCTCCCATATCACGGTAGCATGCGGTAACAGCATCTCCGACTGTCAAGTCACGGTATTCACGGTACATGTTGTGTGTGCCGGAACGAGAATCATAACGCAACCAGATTCCGAAGTTCTTGATCTTAATTGGGGTCCTCTCGTACACTTGTTTCAAGGACACAATTTCTCCGGTGGTCTTCTTGAACTTCTTGAGTTGACGCAAGAAATACCAGAAACGTGACTTGGCGACAATGTTGTCTGGAGCGAAAATCCTCATCTTGTAGAGAGGAGTCGAAGGCTCCTTCTCTGTGGGCAATTTGCGTCCAATGACTTCATATTCTTTCAACTAAAAAAAAAACAAATGTTTGGTTAGCGCATTACAAAAAAGTGAGGTTATCCTAGTAAAATGTAAATAATTTGGGTGAAATATTGCTTTTGCTTTTATAAAAATTTAACGGAGTGCATATTTATTACATTTACAATGTCTCTATTATTACAATTACATATATCTATGTTTATTACCAAAAATATAAGCTACTACTTGTCAAGTTATGACATGTGCAATGGTTCCATTTTATCGTGTCACATCAAACACAATAATTTACACATTTTCTAAGATTTAAAATACAATTATACCATAATTTTGGTATTGTCAGACACGCGGAATTAATTCTCACAGCATAAGCAAACTTTCATTAAACATTTTCATTAATTTTTGTAGGTTTTTCGTATTTTACCTGTCCCTTAGCCTTCATTTTGCGTGCGTTCACTTTACAGGAAACGGAAAAAGAACTTTACCGCAGTCGGTGCGCTGAACTAAAATTTGGTTTTGTCGATATTGCAGATTGTGTACACGATATCATAAGCTAAAGCGATGTCTAGTGGACAATATAATAACTAGGATTGAATGAAAATTAATACAATTAGTAATAATCATATTAATTTATTTTATTATAATATATAAAATACATTATATTACATTTTGAGTTTGTGTACTTGAGTTCACAGTTCAGTAATGGTTTTAAATTTTATATCTACTTAAAACTATATACTTTTAAATAAAACTATTTTTTTAATACTATATAAAATTATTGAGAGTATGTATGAACCGGTAAGAACGGAATAGGATATTTCTCCAGATAAATTCATTTATATTACCTTAAAATAAACAATTTTAATAACTAATTCGTCAATAAATTAAATAGTAAGAAACAACATCGTAACACAACCGTAACAACATTTCTTACACTTTCTGTGTTCTTTTACGAAATATTACGAGGGGGTCTACCTGAATGAATAAAGAAATACATTTGATATTTCATTTAATACTTTCAGTTTCCCACCTAAGCCAAAACTGTGTGAAATATGGGTCAAAGCAGTTGGTAAACCCGATTTAAAAGATCTGCAAGTGTTTTCAAGGGCAACAAAATGTGTGTAAATGCTAAGCAGAGATCTCTGGCTAAAAAGCTGTCCCAACCCTGCACTTGGGAAAGCCGATTTAAACCGGTACATTTTTATAAATAATAAAATAAAAAATTAAATAATTATATTATTTGTTTTTTTAGACTAGATTTACGGTGGTTGCAAACATTTCTGTGTCTTCGTCTTCCTTGTCTATATATTGAACCATTTCTAAATATACTTTGAATTGATCAAAAAATATTGTTTTGCGATAATATTATGTATTATTTATATTTAAAATGAAGATTTAAAAGAAACATTCTTAAATTGAATTCAGTTAAAAGCCCCAATAAAGGGTGATAAAAAAAAAGTTGGCGCAAAAAAAGATGGACGAAAATTATCAGGAAGCAAAGCTGAACACTATGGCGTGTTTTATTAAATTTAAAAAAACGCCCTATAAAGTGTATCTTTGCCACAAAAACAGCGCCTCTATATCTATTTGTTTAATTATAGAACATCTATTGACGCATTTTGATTCATTTATCGCAGTTATATCACTTTATTTATTTTTCAAAGGTATACGATAAAATATAAAAAGTGGCTTTGAAAAGCGACTTTAAAGCCGCTTTTTTGGCTTGGTGGCGGGTTGGGTGGTTAAATATGTATCTCTAAAGAAATAAACTTAATAATATTTTTTACGATCACATCCCTTACGTTTTTGATGTTTCTCTAGGAAGACCTCTTAAAAACGTCATAATTTCATTTTTGTTATTTCTATTCTATTATAAATATTTTAGCAACAAACTAGAAAATACTACGGTATAAATAGCACTATTTATTGTTTTTTTAATAGATTTAAATTCTTTGTGCTTTTTCCGGGTTTAAATTAAAACTGTCGATAATATATTTATACTAATGTAAACCTTCAATAAACTGCTGCAATCTTCTGCAAATAATGCCAATCTGTTTTCTACTTCAAGTGTATTTATCTCTACTAGTTTGAGTTGCTGTTGACTATTGTGGACGTCAGCGCGCAAGGCGCAACAGTTTTGTGATTGTGTTTTTGTCATTGTATATTATTTTTAGAATGGTTAATTATGTACCAGATAACGAGTGCATACTTAGCTCATAAAGTCATACTAATACTTACAAACTAATTAAACTACCTGTTCCTGTTCAGTGTATGCTCGTTCAAGATTACTGCGTAAATAATAGTGGAATGCACAATAAAAGTTCATCGAACTCTAACCTTCAATATCAGTGCTCATACAATATATTTAATTAAATGCAAGTGTATATATAATTGTGTGTTGGTGTGCATACTGGCAGACGTGACGACAAATCCTGAAATAAAAGCAAGTTTTTTCATCTTTGAGTATTATCTGTCTACACTGTATCTTCTATATTTTTGAATTGGTTTAATTAAAAATAATAACACATACTAGCTGGTATAACACAAATAACAACACTAACACTATTATCAACTAAGTCGAAACATTTTTTTTCCAAACATAATTATCACAGTACATATTGAGATTGTGAATAAATTTCTACTAAATATGCGCAGTGCACTGCTATTCACCCACACTTGCTCAGAATAGACGGAATACGTTGATTCCATAAGTCGAGCGGAACGATCTCTTGACATCTCAACTAAATTACGCAGACTATCGGTTTTGTCACGGAACATTACGTTTTCCTTTCGATCAAAAGGACCGAACAACGTAAACGGAATTGTGTGTGATTTATACTGTTTTCCAAACAATTTGTCCATGTCACGAATAGAATTATATATTTCGTTCTTTCTAATCAGCTCGGTTTTCATGTTAATCATTAGATGTCCCCGTGGAGTCCAGTGCATGTAACACAAATCTCCTTCTTTTTTTGTGCGACCAAACGGACAAATAAGCTTATAGTTCTTTGTTTTAATTTCTTTAACCCAACTAGAATTTAGATGTCCTTCTGAAAAACGTTGAAATACTTCGGTGCTTAGAAAAGCCACATCTCCGCTTCCTTCAGCCAAGCATCGAAGGGCTCCCTCATCGCCTTGATATTTATCAGGACATTTTTCTGTATTCATTGGATCCCAGGTACACGAAGTCTTTGCAAAATAACTCTTAGTATTCGATCCAAGAGTAAAGGGTTTATCAATCAATTTAGAATTCCATAGTGTCTCAGTGACTGACATATAAGCAGCACCTTCAAAGCTTGGAAAACACGCTCGTTTTCCACGCAGATCATTAAAGTTATAGATGTCTGCATCAGCCCTAACTACGGCCAGTACAACGTACCGATCGTTTATATTATTCGAGAACTCATATAACAATGGTTTTAGTTTATAGTCACGCTCTGCCCGAACTCTGACATCCTGGTCAATCATAACAACATCAGCGACATTATGCTGGGTGTCATCCATACATCTCTCAACACTTTCTGTTCGAATACACTGAATATTGGGCTCAATTCCATACACAGAAGAAGCTTCTTGCAACCATGAGCATTTGTAATGTTGAATCAGTGACGTCGTACAGAATACTATCGAACGGGGTGGACTACACGTAGGAAAACTGTAGGCACTCTGAAATCCTACTGCTTGATCGAGGTAATCGTCAATAGGAATACTTGTATATAGGGAGGTAACATTAACGTGGTATGTTTCTAATAAACTAAGCAAAGAGTTTTCCCAGCTCTGATCTTCGTTGTGTGTAAGTTTCTCGAGCAATGTCTGAATTTTCTCTGCGTGATCACGCTTTGCTGCAATCGCTGGCCATGGCTTGGCAACCCACACGCAAGGCTTGTGCGTATTAAGTGGTTGTAAATGTCCATCGGGACACAGAAAACTATAGCCAGATGGATCAGTTTCTGCAACAAGTCCACTGAACTAGAGATAAACAAAAAAATATTGTAAAACGGTATATTATGTATATTATACAATTATGAAGTACTCACTCCAAAATGACTCTTGACATCGTCTAGCCGTACCCACGCAACTTCTCCGCTACCCCCTGTAAGACAGTATAGTGGTCCTCGTCTACCCCAATGTTTATCTCCCATACCACACAGTTCTGGATTATAGCACAGTTCACATAGTGATGGATATCGTTTTTCTGCAATCGACATAGTTTTTAAATATAATTATTGTTTTTATTAAAATTCTATGAATACATACTCAATAGTCGATCTTGCTGTGGATCAGGCACCCAAGGACCTGCTTTACAGCTCGGTCCAAAGAAATTAGCTGATGATTTTATTCTTGATTCACTTAGTGACAAATCTGCATCACACGACTTTAGCACTAATGTTGACTCAAAATACTATAAAAAACATCAATTTATTTTTTTATAATTTTATGAAACTTGCCACCAAACTTACATTAGCCAGAACTTCGGTCCAGTGACTTGCCAGACCATGTCCGGGATGACATAGCCTACTACCACGAAGATCTTGAGCAGAGTTTATGTCTGCCTCATTGTCTACAACAGCCACAATTTCATACTCGAATGGTTCTGTGGGTAACGATTATTTGTAATTTAATATGTTTTAAATTTAATTATGTCGTATTGTACCATTATGAAATCGTAGCTCATTTGTAATAAGAACCTCAATGCCAGCCCAACGTGCAGTCACCAGATCTTCTGAAGAAAATACACCAAAGTGTGCTGAACCCTTGTGTATACGTCTCAGGCAGTCAAGCCTGTCCAGACCAATCACACACTCGATGTTTGACGATTGCTCTAGGATAGGACAGTATTTTGTTGCTTTCTTGTACGTACCACGTCCTTCGACAATGCACACACGCACTGAAAAAGAAAAAAAACAATTTAACATTATATTGTTAACTAACACGTGACACATTGACCTTAACATTCTAACAACAATAATGTTTGTTTACCACAATATACCTCTTCAACTGTCAGCTCTAAAGTGCAAATGTGCCGATCACATATTTTATACGATTTGTGATGAGTAATTTCCAGAAATTTATAACACTTAACAATAATTGCGTTGCGTTACGCTGCCGCCGCGCCGCCGCTGCCGCGTTCAAGGAAAGTAAGAAAAATATAATTTACACACATAAATACCAACCAGTTTTTAAAATACATTTCTTGAATTTTAAAATTGAATTTGAAACTAATGTATTTCTGTCTTTAAATATATTTTTTTAAAAAACTTACATTTATCATTGGTTTCTCCAATCTGGTTAAATCCTTTTGCCGCCGCTATGGCAAAAATAGATGCCATACAAACACTTAACTTCAATAAATTCATTTTTTTTTTCAAACTAAAAACTTGTTTATTAACCACTCATGTATGTACAAATTCACTAATACACACACATACACAGTACAGGAAAAAATACGCTATGACCTTGCAATATTCTGCGTATTTGTTTGTTTTTATTAGTCTGGCGAAACAAACTATCTTGATTATGGGTAAATTCGTTTGGTATTAACACATTTTGTGCACATGTATTAGTTTTTATATAAATACTTTATAAATTAACACTATTCATTTCGTGACTTCAAATTGTCATACGCGTAACTTAGGATAGTTGCGAAGAAGACGAAGATGCGATACTTATGCAGATTAACAGCACGTGTGCGCATACATAAAAGGAGCCAAGAGTTATTTCAATGTTATTGTTCAATGCGCAAACCGATGAACGACCGATCACGTTCGACGCACAAATAATACTAAAAGCACAGGTCGATCCAAACGACCAGTTTACTCTGACCACTAGACTTAAGCTATGCATGCGGTGCGTCAGAGACTAGACTCCGGCATTACCCTCTTCAGTTGTCGTCATCGGTATATTATAATATCATTCATTAGAGCAGCTATAATGCAATACTAAAAATAACCTTT
>JAAAKO020027419.1:0-13865 GCA_010015015.2 Bolitophila cinerea
AAATATTTTGAAAAATACTACATCACTTGAATTTTTCCACCTGTAGGAATGGAGAATATGTCAATGAAAACCAAGTTCTTTATAGAGGAAATATATTTCTTTTCTATATAGAAAATAGTATACTGTTTCCTATACTCAAGAAATCATCATTGTTTTGTATGTACATGAAATATCGGCAATATCTCTAAAAAGAAAATATTACTGTATTTTTTTGCAGAACATATCATTTAGAAAATAATTTGCAGTGGTAAGGACATATGAAGACAAGTCCTCCCCCAGAAAAAAGTAATTCAATTAGAAATATTACTTGAAAACGTGTATATTTCTCTTTATTTTATATATTAATTTATTATCTGCGTAAATGGTTATGGGTACATCAAAAGGTTCAGGTGCCGATGGTACTGGGTTTTAATGTTTAAGAAATAATTCGTCACTTTAAAAAAATATATTATAAAAAATGCTTCCAAATACAAGTAAATGCCAAGAAACTTTCTAGCTGTATATAAGAGTATGAGAAATGAGAATTATTTAGAAGCTAAATAAGAGCTGAAAAATGCCTGCTTTGACGGAATATTTAGGTCGAGGCGTTATACAGCTTGGTTGGCTTAATAAGGCACTAAATTTAAGCTTATTTACCTAAATTTTATTCAGGTTAAGTTTATTCTTTCAAATTAATTATTATTTATTCAGGTTGATCTTACTAAGGTGGTTTGGCTTAATAAAGAATCTAAATTAAAAAAAGTTTCTTTAAAAAAATAAAATTGTTTCCAAAATATTTTTTTGTTACGATAAATATTTTTTAATTGACCATGAATAAATTTGAGTAACAATAAATACACTTTTGTTACCAAATACATATTTTGTTACTAAAAAATAATTATTGTATCATAAAAAATATTATTATGCTGGATTTCTACCTAGTGGTCAAATGGCACTTAAAATTAATAGCTAAAAAGGCCACTAGGGAGAAATGCAGAACTTAAGATGTTTTCTCAAATGACAAATGGCCTACAAAATTACTGGCCACATATAGCTAGGGAGTTCAAACGCCCCCCCAGAAGATTTCTTACATTTTTTTAAGTATCATTTCTAAAACTTGTTTTGAAAAGTCGATTTTGGTGTAAAATAATAATTTAAAAAAAATATTAAATTGTACTAGCTTTTTGTTAAAATTATCTAGGATGCTCAATCATTTTTTAAATTATTAATTTCGATTGATCATCAAACGAAATTTTTTTCTCAAATTCAACAAGAAAACGGAAGGTATAAAATATATAAATATTATAAATTAATCAAAAATCCTGGCTACGGCCTTGTGGCACCATGTTAGTTCTTTATTTTTAAATGGCCACCTCGTAAACATTTTTAAAATCGAGTGTTTCCTCTTGAATACTTTTCAATGGGCATTCGGTCATTCAAATGGCTGAATTTTGGTGTCATTTATTATTTATTTTGTGTAAACATCTTTTTGGGTGATAATACATTTTTTTTCTTGACACAATTTTTAAATTTTTGGGCACACTTTATTGTTAGCTAGAAAAACTGACACTGGGGAGTTTTTTAATTCCTTTTTTAAAGGAAAAACTGAATTTTGAAAAACATTTTTTAGTCAAATACTATCCTGACGATATGTCCCTCCCCCAAAATATTTCCTTGATCAATTTAGAAAATCTTTATTTTCCTTATAAAATGTATGTTTTCTCTATAAAAAAACCAACATATTCTATAATCCATACATACACTCTCCCGCTTACACCCTCCCCGGTATACACCTATTTTAACAATTTTAATTATTATAGTTTGCAAATTTCAACAAAATTTCGTAACGTAACAGGTTTTCAGAAATCTCCAAGTTGGCTAATTTGTTTATGTGGAACCAACCGAAAATTGCATTCCGCGTACATGCGGATACGCGATGCTTTTTGTAATGGGCGCCGCGCAGGCATCACCCGCTCCACCTCCTCAAAGCACTGCTTAGGAATAATATTATTTAATTAAATTAGTTTTCCGTGTTTTCCCGAAGAGATACGTGTATACACTATACAGTATAATGTCTACATGCGCGCGCGTTTTTGATGCTTCACCAGGAGGACTATATACAGGCAAACTATATAAGCTCTGATATCATGAAACGGGATAAACGTGGCGTGCAGCTCGCACCAGAGGTATTTCCTAAATGGTTCCCTATTCAGTTTGCGATGAGAATTTTCACCGGTGAAAATGTGTTTTGTTCAACAAGAATGTTTAGTGTGTTTATATGAACGTGGTGATTTCGGAGAGTTCGAGAGGGTTGTCTGTACAGATTAGAATTAAAAGGATTTTTAAGTTGTTTATATATTAGGTGGGTAGTTTTGAGAACTAACTTCAAATACGCCAAACGAAAGACACCGCAAAGAGATTAAATGACAATTATGGCATGTTCTTTGAAGTAAACTGTGCGCCGTTTTCAAGAATCCAGACGAGTTTTTTTTTCTTATTAAAATCATGAATATTTGAATATGATAAAAGCTTTTGAAACAAGAAAAAACTAATAAGATTACTCTCAAAAGCTGCTGGCCACTACCAAAAAAACACTATATAAGAATACTGCCGTTTAAAAAATCATTTGTTTTTGAAACCTCATCTAATCTTTAATCTACATATTGGGATTCAGATTACATATGTCTAGCATACATCCTTAACAATGGCATTCCTTGTAAGGATATTGTACATTAACGAAAACAGCCAAACTTTGCATATCATCTGGAGCGAAATACGATTGCCTATTCACACGCGTCGATTGCATGTATACACATCGACTGAATTTGTCTAAAAAGTCAAAAGCATTTACCAAACAAAAAAAAACAATCACGTACATTTGAAACTCAAATTCAAATGTTAAAATGGTATACAACCAAATTAACATTCCACGACCTTCGCTGAACATCCCATAATCATTCAATTTACTAAATCTCCACACGCGAATCCATTCCAATTCATGAAACGCGCGAGCGCCTGCTCGACAATTGCCAGTGTCGACTTTCTTCTATATACTGAACCCAGCTCTCTTCCCTTCCTCCTCCCCCTCCCCCCGTCGCCGTCGTGCTCCGGCCGGCGGCAAAGTGCTGTCGTCTGTCGCACAAGTGCCACTTTTTGCCGCGCGCAGTTATACTTCATTGTGCACGCGTAACATTTATTTAAATAAACCCTTCAAAGACCCCATAATCCCGGCGAATAAGAAAGAAAAAAACACGCACACACACACACAAATAAATGAGACGAATGAAGACGCAAAGACAAAGCCTCCCGCGTCGCCATTGCCGCTCCTCGCCCCCACCCGTCCGTCCATCAGCTTTTAATCCGTCGTTATCTGCGCGAATGTTTTTCCTTGATGTATAAATATACATAAATGTATATTACATAAGACTCGAAGTTTGTATATGTATATTAAATTCATGAATATTTATAATTGTATACATAAAGAATATGTATGCTCTGTATATATACTGTTCGTTTCAGCATAATGTGCTCACGGACGCTGGCATTAGTCATCCTTTGATAGACGTTCTAGCTCTCGCTATGTACCAGTGCCAGCAGCTACTAAGTTGCGGGTTTTTCGCAAACATTTAATTCCATATCCTCCCGTTATAATATATTAATACGAACTGCCAGTATTTTGTATATACATTTAGGTGTGTGTGCGGTTTACTGGTGCACCCCATAGCGATGCCAAAATGTCTTAACCTTCTCCTGCCGTCGCGTCGGTCGCTGCCGCTGTGCCATCGCTGCCATCAGAACGAATACATGTATAATTAAACAATATACGCATTTCCCGGCGAAGCGGAAAACAAAGTACGTTCGCGTTGCCTTTTTATTCCATTCTTTTTACCCACCAAAAACAAGACGCTCTGACGTTTTATTTGATTGAGGTTATGTGCGAGCGCGCACCCTCTGCATTTTAGGCGCCACGGGCAGGAGATTAGAAACCGCTCGTTTTTATGACACAATTTGCCCATTTAAACGTATAGTCAACGTGTCTTAGATTAGGTTTCGCTTTTAAGGAAAAGTCTTAGAGCGGTATGTAGCGCTAGGGCAGCTCTTTTCAATTGATGCTGACGTGCTTGACGCAGTCATCCGTTGGAGCAAAAGTTAAAATGTGCTAGTGCAAATTGAAAATTATGTATAGGCACAGGAGGTATTCGCCGTTTTTAGGCACGAACATTATACATGGAAATCGTAAAGATCAGAGAATTGGGATGCATTAAAAGCTCACAGAGATGGAAAACCGGAATTCAAGTAGTATTTATCGCTGATCTATAATAGTTCTGCCAATACCCGACTTTTAAGGGTAAAAATTAATTCTGGCAATGACAAAAAAATGTTTACCATTAGTATATATTTTTATTAGGCATAAAATTTAGCGTTCACCTTAAAATTAACTTTTTGCGCTACGCGAATATTTATAAAAAAAATGAAAACTTTTATATCGGGGCATAATTAACTTTCTGGTTGGGTGGTTGGTCATTTATACTTTTTTGAGCATGTTTTTTCTTGGTGAGCTTTTTTTTATTGTATATTATTAGCTCTGTGAACCTGCCCCCCCAAATCGAAAGAAAGAATTTTTTGCGGCATTTGATTAACATTTTTTGACCACAAATAACCACCAAAATTGTATCTTTATCGACAGACATTTGTGGTCAAAAAATGGTCAATCGAATAACGCAATAAAAAACACTTTTATTTGATTTAGGGGGGGAAGCATAAAGTTTGCCCCCCAAAACTGGTTTATGAAATAACTTTTTAACCAAGGCTGGTCAATCAAAGATATTAATGGTCATTTGTGATAAAAAATGGTTAATTGAATGCCCCAAAGCAAATCTTTTTTTCCATTTGGGGGGAGGGGCAAATTCACGGAGCTTACATTATCGTCACCGCGAATTTTGTTATTGTTTTTTTTTTGTTTTTTAAGAATGAGTCAGGAAAATATGACTTATTCTCAGGAAAATAGTTCGCTTGTGTTATAATCACAAGATGTTTAATCATGATTTTAAATCACTTGAGAATAATTCTCAATCCAGATTTTTTTCCTGACCTTAAGTCTCTTGAGGATAATGCAAAAAACGCTTATTCTATTTGGGCAGTGCAAACGAGAAGTTTGCACCTAGACCTTTTCTCGAGTAACTTGTTTAAAAATAACTTCGAGTTAATTCTCAAAATTCCTGAAATTATCGTAATATATTTCTCGAGATTCGGTAAAAATTTATTGGTCGGGAATTCTTGAGAATTCGGGTAAAGGGATTCTCTTGAACAATCTCTAGTTTAAAGAAAGTGGGTTCTGGGTGTAAAATTTCACTGGACAATACTTTATTTATATCCGCTGGGACAAACGTTTCATAAACGTGTTACTAAATTTCAGAAACACGTTACATAAATCAAGCGTATCGTGGGTTGATTCAATAAACATGTTACTGAATATCATGTAACTTGACGCCCAAGCCAAACTATTATGAATGTGGGTCTGGTTGACGCCTAATTTTACATATATTCATCAATTGATGATTTTAAATTTTATAAAACGCCGATTTTATACCAATAATTTATAATCTTATTATTAAAATTAAATCTTAAAGCTAAGCTAAAACTGTCTAAATCTAAGTGTACTTATCAGGTATAGTATATGGTAACGGGCAGGCCGTTCGGGAGCAGCAACAATAAAATCTATATACAACACAATGGAGTTTTGATCGTGAAATCCTACGCTAGAGGCCCTCTCTAAAATAAAGAAACACTTCTTGTAGACACGGCAACTAAGATTTATCCGACTTTTAATCTTACCTCTAAGGCACTGAATTTATTTTATTTTCACGTTATACAGAGCGAATAGACTAAGCGCCAAAACGATAGTTTATTTGCTTGATTTTTCGGTTCCATGTAAGGATTTTATCCAATTATTCTTTGATCACTGAATTTTTTTTGAAGATCCATAGCAACGTTTAACATTACAGTTGATTTTTGACAAATCAATATTATATTAAAAGATCACAACTAAATATTTTGTTCAATTGATAATTTTTAACTCAATTTTCATAAAAACTGATTATTTAGTATTTTTAATTAGTATCTTTTTTAAAAATTCCTCTTATTTTTTAAAAGAATAAAAAGAATTCATATGTTATATTACTGCAAGACAAATATTCCTTACCATTACTAAAATGAAGAAATGAAACGCTTTTTTCGGTTCGCGACCCAAAATATATGTGAAATTTGTTTGTGGGTTCCGGATCCGGACCGGGTATAAGTTTTTATTTACATAAACCGAGTACCCGCTGTTTGTTGACAGCACTAATCTATACAATTTACTACATAACATTTACAATGCAAACAAACATAAGACAAAACATATATAATAAAATTAAATGAGCTTTTCTCTTTCTCTCTTTCTCTCTTCCTCTCTATGTGTCACACGCTCAGCTTATGGCAAATCAATTATTTCTTAAATGTGCCACCACGCGCGCTCTATGGGATTAAAACAATCAATGAGCGCGTCTCCCGACCGCCACCATACTAGCCGCCGGAAAATGCGCGAACGGGAAAATTCGCACGATAAAATACACAAAAGCACATATTCTCATACACTTACATGATATACACACACATACATATATAGTTACATAGAATTCTCGCAATACATTACGTTGATTGCGTTAAGTAGACTTTTATTTCAGTTGTTTACGCTTGTTTGTGTATATACGAGTGAAGCACGCGCCCGCGTCCGTCGGCACCCTGTGTAATGGTATGCAATAGTAATTAGTAGAATAATAATATTTCCATTTTGTAATTAACATCCCTCTCTATTCGCGTGTGTGTGCTCAGAAGATCAGGCTCACGCTGTGCGGCACGGCAGCCGTCGGTTTGCATAAGGGCTCCGGCGAGGGCGCTGCGCCGGGACACGTTCGTGGGCTGTGCGCGCGTACACGATTTTATAGCGCCGGTTTTTCTCGTCTGCCTCAGGACATTTTTTGGAAAGGGCGGGCGCGTCCGACGACTCAACGCGACTGTGTGGAGTTTGGGTGATGCTCGACTTAGGGAGCCACTTCGAAGAATGTTAATTTTTAAAGTGGATGTTTAACGGTACTTTCGTTTCTTTGGCCCGCTGCCGTGCCCGTGTTTATATTTGTACATTATGCGGGTGCGAGTCGGGCGTGTATTTTGTAAATGGAAATTTATCGCCAGGGCCCACGGTGTGTGTGTGTGTGTGTGTGTTTGTGTGTACTCATCACTAGGGCTGCGCGAGAGCACCCACTTCAAAAAGGGGTTGTTTGCCTACGAGGATTATACGCACGCGAATACCGCGTACGTATATATACTTGAGTTCACGAGCGTTTCATGAAGATAAAGAACTTCTTCTGCTTGTACGGACGGTATAATTTCTTATTTTTTTACCGTTGTTGGCGAGCGAGGGAAGAATAAGAAATATGAAGTGCCTACGTACGGAGAGGCGAGCGCGCGCGCACAGTGTTTGCTATAAATATAACAAATTAAAATTGTCCGTTTGATTTATTGGCTTGTAATATAGGGGTGGCTCTGTTGATCGTACTTAAGTAGTCTAAAGAAATGAGGTATGGATTCATTGAGTTCGGCAGCAATCTACTTACAAAATAATTTTCAAGCGGAATTTATGATGAATGGGATTTTTTTGTTAAATAGAATATATGGGCGGAAGTAATCGCAGCGGTGTTATGATATAGATATCATTTATTTTTATTAGTATTATTAGTATAATATATATATTATATTTTATATATTGTATAGTCAATGAATCCACAAGCAATTATAATTTCTAAATATATGGCTTTTTGAAATAATACATTTTAATTTAATTCAATATACCTAGAATACACAAGAATTGAAATTTTTGAAAGATTACCTTTTTTAAATTATCAAAATTTTAAACTATATTATTACATAAAAACTACTTGCAAGATACTCAAGTTCTAATAACAGACACATTTCACCTGGAAATGACTACAGATCTCTGTTTTGAGAATGACTGATACTTGAGATAATTTATACGATAACGGCCCTGATAATTAGACATCGATAGATACTTGGTTTATTTGGCGCGTCAAAAAATAAAGGGTTATTTGCACAATATGTTTAAAAATGACGAAGTTAGGTATATATTTTTTATCGACCTTCACTTATAAATTAAATAATTAAAGTTTTGTTTATAGATATTTATGCTTGAGTTTCAATTCTTCACCATTTGGAAAAAAAATATCATCGATTTTGTTTAACAATAAAGTGTCTAACCCGTTTATTTATAAAAATTGTTCAACCGATTTTCAAAGAAAACATTTTGTCAGTTGATTTTTTTTATTAAAAAACTAGATTTTGCTATATAGTCATATATTTTTTATATAGAAAAACAGTTTCTCAACCGTTTTTCCATAATTAGTCTTACCCTATTTTTAGAGACTTGCTTCTTTATTAATTTACAGTGGAAATCATTTTTAAACTGATTTTTTATATAAAAACACGAAATAACCATTAGAAACTTTTTTCTCAAATGATTTATAAATTTTAGGATTGAACAATAATTATTTCAAGTACATATAAATGTGCGCTCAAGGACGCCAGAGCTGTGAATGTTTTCTATGTGTGCAAATGAGCTTGAAAAAATGCTAATTAAAAAAAAAACAACATCTTACTTTTTATTATTGAAATAAATAAATTTCAATGATCCCTAAATTTAATAAATAAATGTCTTCTTCAAAATCAATTAAATAATCTCTTGTAAAAGAAACTTTATATATTAAATCATCCAGACCATCGCACATTGTCGAGAGACATACAATTCCAAATAATGATCGTATTCAATACGCCGAAGGTCATTGCCTAGCTTATATCAATTGCTTCATTAGCGTCGTCTGTCGACTTATATCTGTCTCCCCACAATTATGTCCCCCCAAAAACATGTCGACCGCAGAGTTCGTTTCCACGGTCAAACGAAGTTAACTGTTATATGTATATCCAGTATAAATGCAACCCACACATAGATATAATACACGTGACATGCTATCCCACATAAGTATAAATAAGCCGCACTGCGAAAAACCAATAACAACGGTCCTGACCTTTTCCATTCGTCGTTAATAAATCAAATCTTTTGCCATCTGTGGCGGAACGTGTACACACGCACACACACACACATACAGTGGCGCTGCACTCAAGCTTTAAACCTATACTATATCTATCCCCCACAAATTGTATGTGATCACTTGGCTTCTTCTCCAGTATCATCTATATGAAATAAAGACATGAATGGTCTACACGAAAATACACGTATACATCTTGAGAAAGGATACACCGTTTGGATACCAAATCTCATTACAGAGTTCTCTGACGGAACACACACACACACACACGCACACAGCATCTCAGACAGAATGATTTATATAATACATATGTATAAATATTGTGTTCATGTGTGTGTGTGTGTGTGTGAGTGTGTGTGTATGCCTCTACGAGTATCACACATTACGGTTTTATTGTGAATGATCTGTAAAGATATTTCGGATATTGTTTTTCCAAGCGGACATTTTAAGCTCGCAACTTGTGAGCGCCACGTTGCGTCCAGCCCGTTCCGTTGGCGTCGTCGTTCAGGCGTCTATGTCCTAAACGCTGTATAGATTTGGACGTACAGCGATGAGCGAGCACGCATTAGCAGAGATGCTGTAACATATGTGTTCATTCTGGATCCGGAGTGTAATCCCATGTCGGTGGTTTTTTTTGTGTAGTTTTTGTTGTTGCCAGGAACACGGACAGCGATGTTCTATGTGCTGGGTACGTGCTGGGTATAATATATTAAACCTGAGGTTGGAATACGGTTAGGGTGTGGTTTTCTATTGTCAGGTTGAATTGAGTAGTATTGCTGAGAACGTTTGTATGTATTTTTGTATTTATTTTAAAGTATATTCATTTCAATCTCTCCGACATTTATATTTCTATCCCTTATTTTGCCATTTAATTAGATACAGCATATTGTTTGAATTCTTATTGTACAATTATATATTTTTTATGGTGGATTATTAATGGAATTCCAAAACAAAAATCTAACAAAAACAAGGAACAAACTGGCACAAACTAAAATATATTTTACAGGGAATGGAAAGGAATTAAGCTCCTATACAATAGATTTTAGTGGTTGCTGTGATATAATCGGAAAGGTCATATCGTCATACGCCACGTACGGGGTCGAAAGTTTGAGCCTGGTAGACACATGCTTTGTTTTTGTTTGGCGTTTACGGACTTCCGGGCCATCATCAAAGGAGGTATTATGGGGCCAATCGTAACTCGTACACAATACATAGACAAAAAACGACAAGTCAGGGTACCTCTGGTATAAAAGCTTAAATAGTTTTACAGAGGAGGCCTAGACCAGCACTGGTTGTGTATTCCACAAAAAACTTATAGTAAATTATATATATTTTTTTATTATAATAATAATAATAATAATAAAATCGACTTATACTTATAGCACTATAACTAAAGAGAATCATTTACTCTAAATCCCATTATGGTTTTAAGGATCTTGGGGATATACCCTATCATGCGGTGGTAAGGATAAAATTCCAAAATGCAAAAAGAGCTTCCCGCCTCGTCAGCGTGGCTATCACAAAAATCACTCACCAAATCACTCACATGTCAATCATTTGCTCATAAAATGTCTGTATTTTATCCACTCGGGCACCGACATTTATAAGCACCTTTTTAAGAATACGTATTGGCACAAATGCCTGCAGTGCAAAATGAGGACAATTATGTCTTTAATTGCCTGTGGACAATTTAGCGACTTCATTGCGTTTATCTAGTCTTTAGAACATTTTAAAGACATTTATATTAAAATGTAAACTGTGGACAATTTTTCGACATATTGCTTTGAAATAAAAAAGCCAGTGAATGTCTGTTCTTTAGTGTGCAAAATACAGACATTTTATTAGCGATTCCCGGACATTGTTGCCTCCGTTTTGCCTTATTTTTTTGTTTATTTGCTCTGTGTATGTCTTTTCCTTTATGTGCAGAATACAGACATTTTATGAGAAAGTACAGGCAATTTATTGTATCCGTTTTGCACTGTAGACATTTGTGCCAAAAAGTATTCGACAATGGCCCACGTACTAAAAAATTCCTATGGACAATTTTAAATGTGCAAAATAGAGACATTTTTAGAGCAAGTCCAGAAGCATTATCGCCTCCATTTTGCACTGCTTTTTAAATATTCGCTATAAAATTTGTCTATACAGACAATTATGATTAATTCCCGGACATTGTTTCCTCCATTTTTCCTGCTATTTAATTATTTGCTCTAAAAATGCCACTGAAAGTTTGTTTCTTTGTGTGCAAAATACAGACATTTTATGTGCAATTCTCGGAAATTATTGCCTCCATTTTTCCTGTTTTTTTTTTTAATTATTCGCTCTAGAAAAAGTACGTGGATGAGGGTTTTATATTCAAATCGGACTCTTGAACTGAAAAGTATTTTTTTAAAGTTTTTTTTCTTTTGAATCTATAAAAAATACCAGGTAAACTTAGTACTTATACATAAAATTCACCACAATTAAATAAAGGAAATATAATTAAATATTTAATAGGATAGATCTTTTATTTAAAAAAGGAGAATCTAAAAGTATTTAGGGAAATTAAAATATGTAGTCCGTTAGACAATAGTCATACCACATATGGTATAAATTAAATATGTTTTTATTTTAAGTTTATAAATTTATGTTCTTTTGTTCATCTAATAAGGGCAATCGTCCTTAAATTCATTGGCAATATAATAAAAACCCTTTGAACAAATAATCTTTTAACTGCTTGCATAGAACAACCACCAATTGGGTCATCTGTTTTAATAACCAAACAATGTTTCATTGCTCTTCCTCTAACCCTCTGCCAAACAAACTGCAGCAAACAAAATAATAACAAACAATCCTCAGAATTCCCACTTTGCCCATTAGATGGGATTATTTTTACGTAAGTGCTTAGAATTTATATTTTAATCACGTACACACACACAGAGCCACATATGTGTATGTGTATATGTTTCCAACCACACACACGTGCTCAATGCTCGCAGAGAATATAATTCAACGGGACAAAGAGACAGAGGTCTTATAACAGACTAACATTGAAGTGCAAAAGGATATCATTAAAACTTATATGCCAGTGCCGCGCGGTGCATATAATATAATATATATATAAATATATATGTATATTGTATATCTATATAATATAATGTACAACAATCAAAGTGAGTGTATGTGTGGAAATCTTTGTGCGCACGTTTTTCATTTTCCACCAACGAAGTTATAAGTTTCTCTATTTCGTTCTAAATCGCTATGAAATTCGTCTGATGCTGCAGTTTTTGCTGTGTATATTTCTTGTAATTCAACATAATGCGGAACCCTATACTCCTTCCTGAACCCATCCCCTACTCAGCACCTGCACCCACCTTATACAATGTAGATTGTAGAACATGAGAGCTCGCGCACGCTTATACTTGTTACATGTGCAATTGTTATAGTAAAATACAATATAAGTGTACTATATATTCGAGTAGTATAGATACTATAATATGCGAGAAAACTGTACGAGTAAAATTCGGGAAAGTTCAGTTTTATATTTATTCCGAACCGGGAAATGTGTATAATATTTGTAATACGCAGCGGCACATTGCTTTTATTTCAGCGAATATTGCATACACTTTCCGGGCGCTGCACTAAATATATACATATAAACTATATATATATATATATATATATTGTATATTTTTAGTATATATTGTATTATGTTTACGTGCATTTACAGTAGGTGTTCGCATATAGACCGAATTTCGTATTACACATATATATATATATTTATGTAAAGTATTTTTATATTATTATTATATCCGCTGTTGTGCTCCCGGCTCGAGAGATAGCGCGGGTCGGAAAAATTTGGGTGAACACATTTTTCTGTACCAATTTCGGCGTGTGTGTTATTTTGACTGTTTTTATGCACCAATTTGGAACAGGAGTAAAAGTGCACGCGGAGTTTGCCGAAAATTATTATATTCAAAAATTGTTGAGGATTTTGTACGCGCGCCAGTATTATGGTTTGACGTCATACGCGTATGTAGAGGAGCATCACAATTTTCCAGGTGCCAGGAGTGTGGGACTCGTGTCCACACAACCGAAAATAAAAACTATAGTGCTTTACCCGTATTGTAGATTATGTGTTTGAGTAATTTTGCCAATTCGTAGGATGCACTTTTTTCGGGATGATTTATTTGAAATAACAAATGAAATAAGGTTTTGTTTTGTGTCAGTCATTTTGGGTGAATGCTTGGTTGCATTGATGGATCCAGGAAATGATGTGGAGAGACATATCGTCAAGATGTTGTTTGACTAAAATATTAAGGATTTTAAAAACAAGGAATTAAGTAAAAAACAGACTTTTTAAAACATAATTGTGTTAAAACAAAATTTAAAGTCCTTAAAAATGTAGTCAAAAACCATGGTGTGTTTGACCGAAGACTCTAAAAAAACTCCCCATTGGAAGTATTTTTAATCAGGTCCTTATTACCTAAATAAGCTCACCTTGAAAAAAGGCTGAATAAGGTGTTATTAAGTTTCCTATTAAAACAACAAACCTGTATTAAAGCGCGGCCTGAATATTCACCCATATAGGCCATTATTAAGCATTTATTCCACTTATGGCTGAATAAGTCTTATTGCCCTGAGCCTTATTCATCTTAACTGTTTCTTGGAATTTACTTTCTTTATGAGACTTTTTTATTACATTAGTATAGAGGCCGAAATATATTAATATACCCATAACACATACGA
>JAAAKO020027430.1:0-13864 GCA_010015015.2 Bolitophila cinerea
TTTTGCTTCATATTTACTTGTATTTTTACAAATACTTATGCTTAATTAAAGATAAATTATGATTTTTTCTGAGTTTTGAATTATTATATTTCTAAAATAAATTAATTTTTCGTGTTTTTTTGAAGGGGCTGAAAATTTGGTTAATTTTCATAAAACATTAAATTTGCGACGAATTAAATTCGAAGAATAAAACATAAAAATACCCCAAAAAACTTTTGGATATTGGTCTACTTTTTTAAAGAATTTAAAAAAAAAATTCACACAAATAACTTAAAAAGATATCCTACTCCTAAATGAAAAGATTCTTTATTTTATTTTGGAAAAAGTGTTTATTTACCTTATTTGACTTTTTCTATCGTATATTGTGCATTTAAAATGTTTCTGCATGTTCAGAAAAAAATATTTACAATACATTTTTCACAATAAAAACGCAGTTTTACACTTTTGTATTTATTTGAGTAAACATGTTTTTTGCATAAAAATATTTGCGAAATGTTTGTCAGTTTTTTTTTTTTTTTTGGTATAATTTTGATTGAATTTTTGGCACACTATAATCAGTCGCCTTATTTACATAAATTATAAAAAACAACAAATTTACAATATATTAGTAAACATTATTATAAATAATGTAAAACTTTAGTCTAATTAAATAATTGCGTTATGGAACTCTTCCCGATTTAAACCTATAACTATAGTTCCGTTTTTGGGACAGCTGAGCTAACATTGCTAAACACATACAAATACAAGTCATCGGCAACAGTTATATTGTCCACAAACTTAGCCAAAGAATGGTATCTCTTTCGAAGTAAATGAGCGGCACTCTTTGGTTGTCTCTGTCTAGTG
Organism: Bolitophila cinerea; assembly: GCA_010015015.2. Classification (NCBI taxonomy): domain Eukaryota; kingdom Metazoa; phylum Arthropoda; class Insecta; order Diptera; family Mycetophilidae; genus Bolitophila; species Bolitophila cinerea. Next base: position 844 of record JAAAKO020027430.1, read on the forward strand.
AAGATCCCCTTTTTATTGCCCCCAACACGGGTGACAGCTATAAAAAATATGTTATTCTTAATTTTCAATTTGAACGTGATATTCAAAAGACGGGATTTATACTTTGTGCTGTCTTGAAATCAGCAAAATTCCAGATGAACTCGCCAACAAAGAAACCGCGTGCACGCAGCGAGTCAAACGCGCGAAAGTGTCTCGAGATCAGCTCGTTCTGGTACTCTTCAGACCAAATGAAGGCTGGCAACTGTATACAAACAAATTAAATTATAAATAATAACATTTTAGTGAATATTATGGTATTTGTACAAAATGCAAGCCTTCCATGGTATCGGCACCGTACTCGGACATCAGCACGGGCTTTTTGTGTGTGTTGTGCCAGACTGTGGCCTCATCCACGACTCGTTTAGTTATCATGTCTAAATAGCCGGCATTCTGATACCATCCATTGTAACGGTTGAAACTAATTACGTCCAGAAATTGTCCCTAAGAGATATAGTATTTATCTAAGAGTTTATAAAATGTCACCAAGTGAATCGATTAAAATCTCTCTTACAGCTTTGTCCTTATTAACGAGAACGTTCAGCGCGGCAGTAATAGGTCTACGTGGATCCTGGGCCTTTGTGAAACTAGCCACCTCACTTAAAAAAAAAATTATAAATTTCATTAAATTATGCCCATATAAAATAACAAAATGTAAATTCCAAAAAAAAAACTCAATAAATTTTAGTAAACAATTAAAAATGTAATTCGTCAACAATTAAATAATAAGTATCGTGCATAAATTCATTCATTGTATATTGTGTTATACATTATTTTGTTGGTCGCTTATAACGTATAAAGAGAGATCTGTCGGTAAAGTTTCCAAGGCATCCACGTTTTCAGCCAGCGCAAAGTATCGCTGCCTGACCAGATGTGCAGCACTCTTTGGCTGGCGTTGTCTTGTGAAAATTCCTTTTTTGTTTCCAGCCACTCGAGTGTATCCTGCACAACACAAAACATATCGAATTATTATTAATTTTTTTTAATAACAATATATTTTACCTTGGTTCGTCTTAAAATCAGCGAAATTCCATATGAATTCTCCGACGAAAAAGCCCTTGCTGCGTAAAATATCAAAAGCTTTAAAATGCTTTGAGAACAACTCGCGCTGGTATTCCTCCGACCAAACGAAGGAGGGAAGCTGGTAATCAGAAATAGAGTTTAATCGTCGTTTTACATATAATAATATCCCTTATTTACAACGTGTAATCCTTCCATGGTGTCGGCACCGTACTCGGACATTAGTACGGGTTTCTTGTGCTTATCGTGCCATGCGGAGGCCTCGTCGACTACCCTCGTTGTGATCATATTCAATCTGCCAGAATTCGAGTACCATCCATTGTACCGATTGAAACTTATTATATCCAGGAAGGTAGCCTGAAAAATACCAAATTCAAAAACGAGTATTATCTCAAAAGGTTTGCCTTGAACTCACCGCTTTATCCTCGTTGCAGTCCACAGCAATTGCAGCTGTTATTGGTCGACTGATGTCCAGAGATTTAGTGTACTTAGCCACAGCTCTATAAATAACATATAAATGGAATTAAACTAAATGACAAAAAAAAACATATTAAACAATATAATAACAGTTCTACTCACAAATGCAATTGCTGATGCATATAATTATCCGCAAAATAAAATCACCACTGCGAAACTTATATCACAAAAACTTAAAAAGCATAGTATTTTAATAATCGGTTAGTATTGCATCAAAGTAAATATAGCCAAAGCAGGGATTTATTAAAAGGTAAGTTTAAAGGTTCTTAAAATTGTTAGTACTTTAAATTATTTGATGGATGCATTTTAGGATAAAGCACTATCCACCTTTGCTATAAACTGGCTGAATTGCGGGTTTATGGAATTAAATAGGCATATCCAAGCAAAAGATGGGAAAAAATAAAAATATAAAATGGTCCCTACATTTTATTTAGTTTATATACCTTTTTCAGTGAGGTGACATAATGTCCATAAACTCCAATTCTCCATTTGGACATTATGTCGGTTTTATGTGGACATAATGTTCTTTTTCCAAACGGACAGAACGTCCATGGACCTTATGTCCTTTTAAAAGCGGACATAAGGTCCATGGACGTTATGTTCGTAAACGTTATGTCACCTCACCACCTTTTGCACTATAATTATAAGATTATGACATAATTTATGACTTGATTATTACCAACCTTTTCGAAAGGGTTAATTAAGTTTATATTTACGATATAGTTTATGAAACCAAAAACACATTAGGTATTTATGATACCTAATTTATAACAAATGAAATTCATTTATAACGTTTTAATTAATTTCAAGTATAATTTGTGTATTTTCTAAAATATGTTTTATTTTAAACTGGTTAACTTGGATAACTTTAAAAAAATAATTAATCTATTTTTTTTTGTTTTTTATATAAAAAAAATAACAGTATTAATTTTTAAATACAACTTTTTTGAAAACATTTATGGACTACATTATTTAAACATTTTTCCTATAATTCCTTCGAACATATTTTTTAGATGTAAAAATCAGGTGACAAGCTATCATTGTTTAAGAGTAAATTTAAAAAATTACAAGTTGTCAAAACTTAAAGCTCAAAAAAAAATACGCATTACATTTTTTAAAAATTTTATCCCATCTTTTGCATACCCCGGCCAAATTATTTTTTTGAGTTTTTAAATGTAAATTCAGTACATTTACTAGTGTTAGGAATATTATCGTAAATCTACAAGCAAAAAATAATATTAAAATCAGCTTAAAAATAAACATCAAAATAATTTAAAACAACAAATACAATTAAGAAGTTAGACTCATTATGCTTTCCCCAGTGATCTCCTTAATGAAACAGAGATCAATCTTCAAAGAACCATTTGGATTGATCTGTGAACTGTGAATGAGACGATACGATCCAGTTTGGTATTTGAAGTAAATTTGGCTTCCCTTGACAAGAAAAATCTTCAGTAACCGATAAGAGAGACAAACTACGGCATAAATTGTATTCAGCTCTTCCTCTGTCAATTCACAACATTTGTAGAGACTTGACTCAACTGCTTGGATTATAAGTGTTTTTTATAGCAGTGACCTGTAAGTTTTGGGAACTTCTTACGGTTCATGCACTTAAAGTTTTGTAAACCACCTTCTAATAGTTAATATTTTCAGACCATTTAGACAATATCTTCACAATTAGATTACGAAGTAAGTGATAACATTTTCTAATTTAGAGTTCCATTTGAGCATAAAGTATCTTAACTTCTTCATTAAAGTATCATCTTATTTGGCCGTTAAAGGCTTTAAATTTGTATGGAGGTTGATAGTTTTCAGTTCCATTTTTATTGAACATTACAGCCCTGAAAAATAGTTCGGAATGCCATCGGCCAAATATACTACTTTTCTTAAACTTGTGGGAGAAATTTAAGAAGATCTATCGCATCTTTTTAACATCTCGGAAAAACTATCTTAACCCACTTATTTCAATCGAGCTGAAACTTAGTGAAAAGATTAATTTTCGAGAACAATGCATTCTATTAAAGAGTGAGTTATTCCAAAACGCGAAACCCCCCAAAATGAGTTACAGAATAATGCAAATAACACTTTCTAAGTAAATTCCTAAATAAAAGTTATAGAAGATTTGTTTTTTATAGAAAGTTATTAGCTTTTATATATATTTCTATATAATAAAATATCCTTCTACCGGGCGCAAGCAGGCGAGACTCTCTGACTATGTAGCTAATAAAAAATAAGCCAATTCATAATCAGTATACTTACCCAAAATAGGAGTCTGCATTTGACTGTGAGGTTCTCGGCTCATTTGCAATGGACCACATGATCACACTTGGATGATTTCGATCCCTATGGATAAGCTGCTCGATGGTTGACTTGTGTTTGTCCAGAAGAACGGGTGAAAAGCGCCTAAAAGTGTAAACAAGAAATATATTTACAAATATTAGTCATTTAGTTTACTATGTACTAATTAAGTAATTATATTATATATAGATATTTACTCTGTGTCTACACTGGGACATTCGTCAATGACCATGATACCACACTCATCTGCGAATTGCATTGATTCCTCTGAGTAGGGATAGTGAGAGGTACGATACGCATTTGCACCGATCCACTTGATCAGATTAAAGTCCTTTGTCAGAAGAGCATAGTCCAGACCTTTACCTCGAATCTGCTTGAGCAAAATGCATATTAATATATTATTGTAATTACAATTAAAAAATTTATGTGAAAATGAAAACCTACATCCGAATCCTCATGCTTGCCGAATCCTCTCAGATACATTGGTTTGCCGTTGATCAAGAACTGCGTTGAAGACCACGCTAGAGTTCGAACCCCGATCTTCATACGGTACACATCCAAAGTTTCTTCTATGTCATTTTGAAGAGAAATCTATATATAAAAATCAAATGTCCATTATTTTTATTGTTAAAAGGTTCTTCTAAAGCCACACAGATTGTACCTCTAGTGTATACAGATATCCTGGTTCTGGGTGCATCAAATAGGGCCACCAAAGCTTAGCATCCGCAATGTCTACGAATCCTGTCAGCAGATTATCGATTGGATTCGTTGTATTACATGCCTCATTGTCTTCTACTGGCTCTATTTGAGAAATTATTTGACTAGCCACCTTAATACCATCTCGGTCTACGATCTCAACTAGTGCTGAGAGATTTGCATCGGATCTAGCATGGCTGATCTGAATATTGACTCTACCTAAAAACGAATGATTGATTAGAAGGACGTTTCTCTTGTGGCATGCAGCAGGATTACCTGTACTCAAATCTACTATGTCGGTCGTTACATCTACATCGATTATGTAAACTTTCGGAGTAGTGTACAATTGAACCGATCGATGGATACCTGCATAATTGAAGAAATCAAAGGTGTACGTTTGTACAATTTCAGTTCCGTTGTCTCTGTAAGAAAAGGTACGATTATAAAAATTATAAATTGATTTTAATCATTTTGTGTGATGTGCATACTTTGCCACTTCCACAATCTGACCCTGTGGCACAGTGCTCTGGAGCAGTACGTTATCACAGAGCACAGTTACTCTATTCTCCTTGCCATAAACTAATGTTTCGCTAATCTCGGCCTCGAATGGTAGATGACCAAATTCATGCTTGACCACTTTCACTCCGTTGATCCACTGTGTATTTTAATATTGCCATATTATTCTTAATCACTCTGTATAAGATAAACCAGCACACTTACAACGATCGCCTCATAGTGCACACTCCCGAATCGAATCCACACGCGTTGGTCTGACCATGAATTCGGCACAAAGAACTTGCGATCGTACCAAACCGTGCCGACGTGATCACGCATACTCGGATCTTCCGTGATGTCATTGTAGCTGGATGGTACTGGCATGATGATGGTAGGTCCTGACTAGAAAACAAATATTTATAGACAATCTGATCGAACCGCAAAATAGATGAAAAGTGTGTTATACCTGATCCAAGTCCTTTAGGTACCATTGGCTTCGAATGCCCTCCGTGGAGTTGAATTGATCGGATTTAACGAAATTCCATAGTCCGTCTAGTGATTTAACTTCTCTTGTCTCCGATTCTCTAAACAAGGAAAAAGGCGATTTAAAAGTGAGTTTTAAATATTTTTTAATATATTATAATCTACCTCGGGTAGAGAAGTCCGGACGTTGTGGCTTCCTTTGCACTAATCATGACCAATCCAAAGGCAAACGTTGTGAAATATCCAATCGTTCCCATGACTAGGCAGCTTAAAGCTGAAAATATAATAAAAATTAAATATTTATTCGACCGATATAAAATTAGGGTTTTATTACAAAATATGTGTTTTTAATATTTTTCATGGCGTCTTTTACTCACAAGACTCACAAACCTATGATTTGTATGTAAACTTTTAAATTATTTGAAAAACATTTAGTATTTGTGTTTTTTTCGCTACTCCCGATTAAATTGTACGAATACTCTTTGTACTCGTTTGTACACATGTTACCGCTTCTAAGTACAGATTTAAAATGAATCACATAAGCGAGGGTCACTGTCACTGGAAACAGTGGAAACTAAATATAACTACTTCTAAACTGATTTGATTTCTGTTTTTACAGAGTGTTTGAAATTTTGATAAAGATTGATGTTGATTATTTTTTTCTCTCACGTATATATATATATATATATATATATTCCTCAAATGTTGTTTATCAGTTTATCAGTATAGTTTTTCAAATATAGAATCAATTATTTTATTAGTAACGTGATACTGATTACGAAAAAAGCTAGTGCAACGTGGAACTGCATACTAAAAATGTGAGCCTGCTGATTATATCAAACATTGTTGTTATTGTAATACAAGTATTTTTACTGCTCGTGATAACTAAGCAACGTTCATAAAAAATGCATAATAATAATATTAATCATTTTATCTTTTGTCTGGAACTTATAGTGTTATTATATTATGGCTCTCAATTTAAAGTACTTCTAAAACTGCAACATTCAACTATAGTATTAAATAAATATGATGCCAATGAAAATTAAAAATATCTATATTTAAATCTTTTTTAATTCAATAAATCGTTTTTTTTTTCAAAATATATTTTTTTTAAATATTGTTTTCAAAATTATGTTTAACAAATTTTAGCTTTTTATCTTTATTTTTTGCAATACTATCCGTTCACTTGCGTGCGCAGTAAGATGGGTCGATTTTAAATAAGTTGGAATTTAACTTCAGGTCACAGAAGTTGTAAAAGGAATCCCATTTTGTTTTAAAATTAAATCCGAGATATTTTAGTTTAATTTATTCTTCCTATTTTAGGTAATTTCAAATGCAAAAAAACATAAAAAATATAATTTATATAAATATTTAAAAAAATATTTTGCCAGAAAAAACTTATTTAAAAATTTACAACTTTTGTGCCCTGAGGGTACAAAATATTTCGTGTTTAATTTTTTGATTCAAACTCAATTTTGAAATAAATAATCTTGTAAAACAGAATTGGTTCTAAAAAACCCGGCAAGTTCAAATATAAAACATGTGTATATTCAATTACAATCGTATTAATTCAATAAAAACAGGGCTCATACAAATAATGTATGTATATGAATAGAGTCTTGCGCCTAATATTACGATATTACGATATAATATATTCTCCAGAGACGAGTCATTAATTGGTTATCATTAGGGAAACCAAAAGAAAGCTCTTAAAATCATGTTTTCAGATTTAAAAAAGGTATATATTTTAAAAACATTATTATGACAACCGTAATTATACTGTCAATTGTCATTGTATAATTTTGAATGTCTTTTCTAAATACAAAGATGTCTTAAGATCGAATAGGCATTATTTCTTGTGTAATAAGCTGCTGTTTTAATATATTCAATCGAAACATGAAAATTTCAAATTCGTTTTTTTTTTACCTACTCATATACTATAAGGTTTTTATGGCGTATTTTGATAATAATTAAAAGCTCTGAAATCCCTCTTTTAGTTGCCCTAGTTATTATTTTCATATATATGAACATATATAACATATATATATACAGGGTGTCCCAAAACTCAACGTCATAAATTGGAGAGAAGATAGGCCAGATCATGACTGACCAGAAAATTGAAGCATGCATGACTTTAGTAAAATATCTATAGTTCAGGATATATTTGATATTAAGGCTTGTATAAAACTTCTTCATTAGAAAGTAAAATAATAAAAAAATAGTTGGATGAAATAAATAATCTATTTAAAAATAAACTGCATCATTACATTTTTCCCCCGAGACCAATTTCTTTTGAGCATTTCCTTCAAAACTTTGATCTTCCCCATACCCATTTTGGGAGAGAGGGAATAAAATGTAATGATGCCATTATTTTTTTCAAAAATTATTTATTCTATCCAATTATTTGTTTTATTATTTTTCATTCATTTGAAGAATTGTCATATACAAACCCTAAATGTCAAATATATCGAGAACTATCGATATTTTACTAAAAGCATGTTTCGATTTTCTGCTCAGTTATCATCTGGCCTATCTGCCCTAAAATTTATGACGTTGAACTTTTAGGACACCCTGTACACACACATATATATATATATATATATATCCGGACTTTGGTTCTTTGATTTCGCTGAAATGTTCTCAGTTTGATGTGCTCGTGATTTTAAGACACTAATTGCTTTTTTTGACGGATTTAAATTTTAGCCATTTTAGCGAAACATAAAATGCAATATAGAGAAAAGATCCCATAAGTTTATCAAATCTCAACCGATTTTAAATTGTTTGGTATTGTTAGAAAGGTAATTCACCGTACTTAAATATTTGGAAACCGTTATATTTTGCGAAAACGGTACGTCTTGGATTGGACCTTTTTTGTGTAATTTTGACATGATTTTTTACGGTGTGATGAATGAATAATTCATCACACCGTAAAAAATCATGTCAAAATTACAATTCAAAAAATTGCGATTAGCATGAATGTCGTTTGATGGAGTGCGATGAATGTACAGGGACTAATGCAGTTGAGCTATATCTGGCTTGTGTTTTTGAAAGGAATGAGATTGACGATGTCAATCACCGGCGCGGCGCTGGGTCTAGTTATAAAAACAGGAAGAACCTTTTCCAATAATGCCAATAAGCGACTCGCGGTTTTGACGCTGAATGGAATTTTTTCGCTACATCACATGATAAGGGGCCTTGTGATGGAATTGGAGACTGTTCTGAAAAAGATTACACTTTTTTAGATTGAAAAAAAAAGTTTCACTGATCCTTCTTTTAAGCAAATATACCCTAAATGAAGGGAAAACTATACAGAAAATCCCCACTTTAATTTAAACATTGCTTGAGGTTCCACTCCTTCGCGATCCCTTAAAAAATTGTACATTCTTTTTACTTACCTATATACGAGGGAAGTCTCAGAAGTATCCGACCTGACGTATATATGGACGGATGTGTTTGAAATGACCATTTAAGAAACTTTCTCTTAGAAAGTATCAACCTCATAAATGTGAAGTTTGAAGTTTGACGTCGGCTTCCCCCATTTTGTTCAGTACTTGTTTAGCATATATCAACAGTGAAGGCTATTAAATGGTCATCGTTATGTGATGCCATACTCTCATTTGAAAGGCATCGGTCCAACCAATATGAAAGTGGAGCTAGATTCCACTCTGGAGGAGTCTGATTCTTCTTTTATAACAGTAAAATATTGAGTTGCAGAATGCAGAGTTCAAACGAGGCCGTACGAGCTGTCCAGACAAACATCGCAGTGGTCGACCAAATGAAAGTGACCAAAATCCACAAAATTATATTGGAACAGTCGGATTGAAGTACGCGAGCTAGCAGACATGGTAGGCATTTCAAAAAGTACTTTACATCGCATATTGACTAACAATTTGGACTTTAGAAAGCTGTGCGCAAAAAACAGCGTCGTGAGGTTTTTTCATTCCAGTTTTTGTCCAAGTTTCACCGCAATAAAGCCGAATTTTTGCGTCGATTCATAACCATTGATGAAACATAAATTCGGCACTATACACCAGAGACGAAGGAACAGTTAAAACAATGGACTGACAGAGGAGAAGAAGGCGAAGACAGTTCCATTAGCAGGCAAGGTCATGCGGCATCAGTTTTTTGGCATGTGCGTGGGATAATTTTCATTGATTATCTTTAGAAAGAAAAAACAATCAACGTGTGTATTATGTGAATTTATTGCAGCGTTTGAGTTATGAAATCATGAAAAATGGCGGCAAATACGGTTTTGTTTCATGAAGACAATGCACCAGTTCACACATCCGCTATAGCGATGGCCAAAATCAATAAGATAAAGTTCGAATTGCTTCCACACGCACCATATTCGCCAGATTTAGCCCACCTTGAATTATTTTCTATTTCCAAACTTGATAAAAATGGCTCGGTGGTAAAATATTTGCCAACAATGAAGAGGATGAGAAAGCGGTTGATGGCTATTTTGAGGAGCTCGACAATTCTCACTATTAACAGGGTGTCGAGAAAATATTTTGCGTTTTCTCTGTTAGGTCGGGTAGTTCTGGGACCTTTCTCGTATATTATAACAAAATGTATTAATATTCAAAATTTACTTTAAAAGGTAATGAGTTGAGTAAAACGGGCGGCCAAAAAAATGTGAGTTTTATATAAGAAATACCATGGTATTGAAAGAAAGTAGTCGATTAGGTGTTTTTAATTGATTTGATTTGCTAATGCCAAAAATAAGCAAATGAATTTGCTATTTTTAATTACAATGAAATTGAAAGGAGTAGAAGCTTTATAGAAATGGCTTAGAAACTCTAAGAATTTACTCTAGATTGTTAACTTTGGAAATTTTTCCTTTAAAATACCATTAGTCATTAGAAAAATGGTCAAATCTACTCTTAAGGAAAAAAGACATTTATCATCCCTAAAAAATGTTTTTTAACAAAAAAGGCACTTTATAGTAATGATTTTCCAAACTAAGATTGTTTTGTTTTTCACTTGATTTTTACATGAGTATAATAAAGAAAAAAACATCTAATACTTCAAAAAATAGCGCAAAAAATCTTTGTACATGGAAATATTTAAAAATGGTTATTTGTTTTGCGGGACTGCAGGTGAAACCTGTATTTTTGATGATTTGATGTTTTGTCTACGGACATAAGGGCCATGGACAATATGACATTTTTTTTAGAAAATAAACATTATGTCCACATAAAACCGACATAATGTCGAAATAAGCAATTAGAAATTATTTAGGTTTGAAATAGACATAATGTCTATTTGGAATCGTTTCGATTCGATCGCTCTTACTGCCTCAACTAGAAATCTTTCAAATATCTCCTTCTCCCTTACCATTCATCTAGTGATATGCATAAATCTCTATTTTTAATTAGTTTTTCTGCTCGGAATTAACTACCTCTATCTCTAAGAAGGTTAACCAGTTTACGTGCAATCAAGAATAAGCCTGTGTAAATCATATTAGGCTTATTATTGTGTGCTAGTAATTGGTTACCGTTATTATTTGAGCTATGCAATGATTTTGTATCCTCAATTTTATGTACGTTAAAGCTAATAAATTTAAAAATAGTTAAAAATGATTGAATCTAGTTTTAATTCTAATTTAGTTTTAAGTTTAGTTTTATTTTAATTTAGTTTATAGCTTTAAATTTATTTATGTATAATAATGCCTTTAAAATTTAGTCTGCATTTAGATTTCATGCCCTTACATGCAATATTTATAATAAATAAATCTTAAACATACCTATAGTAAAACTATAGAGAAAGCTGTTTTAAAAGATAAAAGCGCATCCTATGATAGATTTAAAACTAATTAACTGATATACATGCACACAACACACATGCTTCATTAAAATTGGTTTAAATACAATTCCATGAACATATTTTTTATACGGTGAACGATTTAATTGGTTAAGAATTTATAGGCTCAGGCTTAGGTCAACAAAATATTTTTTATTTGCAAATACAAACTCACCTGAAAATGCAGAACCAATTTTGGATGCACTGTCAAACGTCCACTCGGGACGTGTTTAATTTACTGAATGCCCCAAACGTCTTTTTCGTCTTTCTTAATATCTGTATACTGAACGAAATATTATAAACATGAATGAAGAAAACGTCAGTAGTATAATAACAGAGACATGCACATAAGGAATATAATTATCTCAATTCTGGCGTTATCTGAATTATAACTCAAACACATGCAAATTAAAACGAAATAACGTGTGAAAACCACCAAATTGATATTGTTTTGCCCTCATTATCAACAATATATTTAAAAAAAATGATGATAACTGGCTTGTGTCTTATTTGCATTTTATATATATATATATATATAATATACTTTTTTATATACTTTATCTATATAACATATAAATGGCTTAATAAACAATTTAGGAGATAAAAGGTAGAATGGTAAATTGCAAAAAAAAACACAAGAACCAAATAATGGTATATTGCACAAAAAAACACAACATCTAAGTAATGGTATATTGCGGCGCCATGCCATAGACCCCATTGCAATTCAAATACAAACGAATTCACAACATATGACATTCGTGTTTTAGAATTCAGAAATCGCAAATTTCATCCCGCGGATTTTCCCCACACAATTTTATGGTATTTTACCCCGAGGTCACTCAACCCGCTAACAATGACACATTTTTAAATTGCATTTGATACAAATGACCTACACCCTGCCGAATTTCGCACATTTTTTACGAATGTCATACACGGCGGGGTGAGCGTCCAAAAAATCAAATTCGTTTTTGGTGTAGTTCTTTTGTATGAAATAGAATTACAAAATGTGTCAGTGTTGGCGGGGTGAGCGACCGCGGGGTAAAATACAAAATAAAAATGGGAATGTCGACGGGGGGAAATTTCAAATAAAATTATTAAAATTAGGTTTCCATTGTGGTTTTTTCGCTTGTTTATATATCAAAGTAGACAGCGACTAATGTGTGATAATAGTAATTTAATTATCAACAAAATCTAAATAAAAACCTTTGTTTAGCTCAAGTTAAATTTGTTTGTAGTAAATTAAGTTTTTATAAATTGCTCATAAAAAATTAAAGTCCATAGTTGTAAGTTATTCGAAATTAAGTTTTTGAATTTGCTTTTAGGTCATTATTTTACCCGATTACACATCGACATTATCTTTTTTGTCCTTAAGTTATCGAAGAACAAATAAACTAGGAACATTTTTTTATATTTACTTTTTTGAGGATAACTATTCTGACATTAATTGGATGTAGCTGCAAAGGCGGAATTAATTCCCTGGAAATGCAATTGCGGAATTAACTCGCTATAAATGTTCGTTATTTAAAAGATATATAATTAGTATTAAAAAAAAATGTTTTTGCTAATCTTTTACTTGTTTTTCGATACTAGTTTGCTTGGAAAAAAAACAAAAATTAGGTAAAAAAAAACATTTCTTCAAAAATATTTTTTTTATGGCCTCAAATATAAAAAAGTTGTTCTTAAATATTCTGTTCTTCTAAAATCTAATGACAAA
>JAAAKO020027441.1:0-13864 GCA_010015015.2 Bolitophila cinerea
TAAAGTCACCTCCCATGATAAGTGAACATGCATCTACAATGATGTCGAGATCTCTAACGTCCAAGGTTTTCGGTCCTTTAAGATATCTGTAAGCTGAAACAAACAAAAAGTTTTATTATTATTAGCTTTTAAAAGAATAGCAGTAGTTTCAAGAGAACTCAAATTCCAGGTAGCAGTGTTAATTGGTGCTACCGACTGCGACTATGTTTTAAAGACAGCAACAATGCATCTGTCCTCTGGCTCTAAATCTAACATCAGGTGACAAAGGTGTCGAAAAATCAATCGACGGTCATATAAACCAAGTGAAGTTAAAGAAAGATTTTAAACAAGAGAGGTTAAAAATATTATTTTTTTTTTAAATGTTGACTAAAAAGCTCGAACTGATAAATATATATATATAATAATCTATTTCTGCAATATAATACAAAAAAAAAAAAACAATTAAATTATCCGAAAATATCCCGATTAATTATAGTGAATCAAAACTTAGACATTCGAGACTAATTGTCGAGATTTTAATTTTAAAAATATCAACACGCTCCCGGGCTTGGCAAGACCAATTTGCAATGAATTGATGCCATCCAAAATGAATTTCTAACAAGATTCCAGGCAAATTCATATTTTCTAAATCTCCATTATAATTGTATGTATTTCTTCACTTATATTATTGTTTTTATGCATTTTTTTTTGGTAAATTTTCTTTTGGCCCATGCAAAAAAGAATTCAGGATTTGTGTAATTATGTCGTAAAAAGGATAAAAAGTTAATATGGAGGTATAGATAGCCTGAAAATGGTATAAAATATAACCCCCTATAAAACTGATTTTCTAAACATTTTTGCATGTGTTGGCTTTAGAAATCCCTTTTCAATTGGGATAAGGTTGGGAAGTTCTCAAATCCTATATAAATCCTAATTATCACATACGCCAATTATTTATTTGTTTTCTTTATTGTAACTAATATTACTTCTACAAACAAATCTGGAGTGTTTTTCTAGTTGGGCTGCGCCAAGAACTTATTTATAAATTAGGGCCGTTTAATAGTTTAAGGACTGCTGTGGTAGAACATTTTCCATGAAATCGGGTATGTAGTTGCAAAGAAATTTTACATTTAACCATTAATAAAGGTTTCTTGTTAATCAAATAGATTGTTGGTAAAAAGTTACATTGGTTTCAATTTAAGAAGTTAAAATTTGTTATGATATTATATTATTAATATAACACCAAAATAAATTTAAAAAAGCAACCAAAAAAGGCTAATGATTTTGCATTTTTCCATTTCTGGACCGATGATTCACCGCTAATAAATATCGTCGACTATGTAATTTACCGACTAACGATTTACCAAATTTTGATCGATTTAAGAGTAAACAATATATTGTATCTGGTAGAACTATCGTTTCTCTGTGATTTTTAAACATCTTTGTCATTGTATTTTAAATAGTATTTTCGAAAATGTAAAATATATTTATATAACGGTTTCTAAAGGTTTCTCGTAGGGTTATAATTTTTATTATTAAAATAATAATAATTCATTCTGTTAAAAGTATGTTTCCACTTTAGTTAAATAGCCGGTATGACCACATTTCGGTTCTACATCTGAGAAATTCTTTTTGAAACTGATAGTATAAACTAACAACATTTTTGGACACTAATATTGGATTAGGATTTAATGATGCAAGTCCTAACATCAGCTATACTTTTCCCTGCAATCTCAATCTTTATCAATGATTACATGTTCTCGATCGGGGAAAGTTTCTGACTTTCAGATGGCCACTACATATGATTCTTTTGTTCCTATTTGTCGAATTCCTGGACAAGTTTGTAGAAATGGATTATTATCCTTTAAATGAACCAAGTCGTGGCCAATGGACGTTTGACTTCTGGGGTGATTACAACCTGCTGTAGTTTGAGGTACAAATTCGAAACGACCTTTTCGTCATAAGTAGGCAACCAAGAAGGAGCCCTAAAAATACGATTTTAAGAGCCTAAAATAATACATAAAAACATCGTTTTAAGCCCTTAAAATTAGCTCTAAAAATACATTGTAAACACATAATATACCCAAAAAAACTTAAATCCTTAAATTAAAATCACATTAAATTTATATAAAAATATGAACTTGATAGAATAAATTCAAATTTCTACATCATAACATAGAATTATAATACAAAAAAACCTTTTTTACAAGTTTAAGTTTGTACTTAATTTTCTTTTTCAATTAACAACGATCATTATCAAAAATTATAAAAATATTGATATTTAAACAAAATACGTTTATATAACATAGATAGATATTTTTTCAACATCGATGCTTGTAATTTTAGACCGTATTTGGCTTTTACCTCAGAATTTTTATATATGTTAACAATCACATTTTTCTCCGAATAAGCATTAATATTAAAATAAGCTAAAAAAGGCCCTAAAAAGTTGGTCTTAAATTGATTGAATTTGTATGAAACGTATTTCTGGCTTACTCATCTTACGATACGGTTGCCACAAAAAAAGAAGCTTGAACTTTTTTTTGGTGGCCCTAGTCAAAAGGCACAATTTTACCAACACTTTGCGATGATAAGCACCTACCATTTTTATTTGTGATGTATTGCTTTATAATAACATTATGTTAGCTTATGGATGTTTGTTGATTTACAAAATATTATTGATGTGGATGCTGATGTGGTTGATATTAATTTTAAAGATAGAGAAATTATTAAAAATGAATTTAATTTATGGTAGTTAAGTATTTTCATCTATACCGTGATTCGTTTACACTTTCCAATAAAATTAATATTTAGTAAATCAACTTAAATACATTTACACTTTCCAATAAACTTAATATTTAGTAAATCAACTTAAATAAAGAGATTAATGAGGAAAAAAATAAAGAACATCACTGTATACTAATATTAATAGAAAAAACAAACTTTTTTGCACAAAACAATGAACGCAGAATTTATAGCATTTAATATAAATTCATAAAAAAAAAACGATTTTTAGTCGAAAATCGTTTCACTGAGATGTAGAAGTAGCTTTTTGAAATTTCAATTTTATTCAGTGGGCAGAATTATTTAAAAAAAAATTGGAAAAGCACAATAAATGTTTTTTAGACTGTATATTAAAAATTAATTATATCTCGGCCCGACTGGTTAAGTGTGATAAAAAAGATAAATAAATTTGAGAGTGAACCCGGTCAAAAACCGTTGTATGTTTCGTCTAAGAATTGACCCAGAAGTTTAAATACATATTGTTTTGGGGTCAATAGTCCCAAATAAAAAGGGCATGGTATATACATTTAAAAAAACACCCTTTTAATGGATATTTTTTTGGAAAAGTTCCAAGGAAGGTAAAGTCTCCATTTTGCAATTTTTCCCATTTCATCTTCAATTAAACAGTCAAAAACATTTTTGAAAAATCCCAATATCATCCTTCCGGAAATTACCAAATAAACGGAACTAGACAAAATTAAGTTACAATCAATTCCATTTTATGATTTAATATAAATTTAAAATAAATAAGTTACCACGTAAAAACAACACCCAGTATAAGCTTTTTGGGCATTACAGTTTCACTGAATACAAACCCGATTTTCTGAAAACAAAAAAATAATATAATGTAGTTTTTGGCCATTTAATTAAGAGGTACAGTTTAAGAGGAACATCAAGACTTTCTTTAATGACGTCTCTAGGGACATATTTTCTCAACTGATTTTTAGTTTTTGTTTCTTTTTAAGAACCAAAAAAAAACAAGAAAACAAATTTCTTATATGTGATTTAGAGCGTGCATTTTCTAAATATAAATAATTAGTCACTATTTAAACTCATTTTAACAACTATTTTAATTTTAATTTGCACTTTAAGTAGCATAAAATGCTGTTTATAGACGCTAAAGTTCCTGACTCTAAATATAAGCATATTGAATAAAAATGTTTTTTGCTTGTATTCAAAGGATTAATCTTAAAAACAGCGTATAATACATAGCTTATGCAGTTTTACAGTTCTCAGCGTACGTTCTAATTTTTTCAATTCTGATCACTAATAGAAATTGTATTAAAATAGTTTGTTTTCATCCATTCTTCACCCGTTTTAATAAAATAAACAAAAATACCAACTAATATAACACAAACAAAATTAACAAAATGTATCTATACTTCAAAACGATATGATATTAGTATATATATTAAAAATAAACCCAAATCCAACAAATTAAGTAGCAAGTGTACTTGTAATATATATATACCCATACACTTTCGTATATATCTACTTTACCTTGGTCTAAAAACTATATACACAAAAACCCGAAACCACCGTAGAACCACATAAATAAATATATAAATGGACAAAGTACTGAAAGAAATGCAGAAGGGTCTGCTGTCGGCTTACGCGTACGCACCGAAGGCAATTAATCTTGTAGAGCGGTCACTCCTACGTCCTATACCGTTAAACTATATTGTGAAAGCTATATGTATATAGCTCGTAATACTAAATATATAGTATTATATATACTATATTGACGCACACCGAACTTGAGCCGATTTCGTTGTATAAGGTACATTTGGTTGGTATGCGCGCGGTTTTCCATTGTCCACAAATAATATTTTATCTGACCGTTTGCGAGGGTGAATGGACCGACAGAAAATTGTGATTAAGTCGATAGCATTATCTTTAATTACTTCTATCTGTGTATATATATATGAGAGAATGTAAGTATAAGTATATACATGCACGTGTGCGTCAGGTCTTCAGGAGCTTTAGCCAACCCCACAGAATGTATACAAGAAAATATATAGATATACATATATTACATAGAAACGGCTTTTGGACTTAAATAATTGCTAGTGGCCGAAACCTTTTGAATAGATGATATTCTTTATAATGCAAACGGAATTCATATTCAAAATCGGAAAACATAATTACGCACGCACGCTCGCGCGGAAAGCTCATGATTTGCGAGAAAAATTAATTACGAATATTAGCATAATGAGGGCTAACTGCATCGCTGCATGCGACACTTAAAATATATATGTTGATGCAGTTTTATCCAGCGTCGCGTTCAAAGATAACAGCACGCTCGTAATACTGTGGCATTCTCTGCATATATATATATTATATATTATATACATTTCCAATGGGCAATGCGCTTTGCTGGGCGCCAATATCGTTCGCCAGACCCATTTATTACATTTTAAAAATGTTCGTTCTCGCATTTTCCCATTATACTTACAATGCATATATCCATATGTATATGCGGCCGGCCGGGTCGGCTCGGCGCGACCGACGGAAACCGCGCGCTCGTCGCGTCCTGCGTCGACTCGCCTTGTCCTGCGTCCTGCACGTCCAACGACGCCGGGCTGCGCGCCGAGCTGCACGTTATTATATATGCAAAGAATGAAAAATATCTGCGAATATGCGACGCGTCTAGTTTATGCTGCCATTTATAGTCGAGCAAATGGAAATTCCTTCGCGCATTTATGAGAAATATAAGAACAATTTCATATAAAATACGTGTGACAATTCTCGGTACGCCGTAGTTTATGTAATGTGTGCGAATGTGTGAATATGTGTGGAATTGCAGGACGATTATTTATCCGAGGTCGCATATTATAGTTTTTTTTGGTTCTGCTTGGTGTGTGAGTATGTCTGAAAAACTAACTATTTTAATGTTGCGCGTGCATTGGACGTGAAAATTATAAAATATTTTTTCACAATTTTCTTTGTGCTATGAGATTAATGTATAACCAGTTAGATAGTTTTTTTAAGTGCATATCTGCCGAGAAATATGAAATAACGCTAATATATAATAATAATAAAAAAATATAATATATTATAAAATAACAATAAAACATAACGGGGAAATACAATAACGGGAAAAAATGGTTAATATTTTGAGAAAAAATAATTGTCAGTTCTGTTAAACATATTAATAATATTTATTTAAAATAGTTAAAGTTGTTGATCTGTAGTTGTTCAGGATGACTTGCGCATATTTTTAATTGTTTTTTGTTTTTCTCAACTGATCCCAAAAAGCACTCCAGATGCTAAATTATGAATTTATGTTTAATATATGTATAAATAACACAATAATAGTATTTTACTAACAATGAATAATTATAAAATTTTCATCATATTAATGAAATTCAAAATTAAACAATATTTTATTTGCAACACAATTATACAAAAAAAACACAAAATACTCTCAACTAAATATCTTTTGAAATTTATTCTAAAGCTGACATTACACGATTGGTGCAACGTGCAATTTTTGGTATAAATCAAAAAAATCAAACAAAATATTTCGGCTACCTGGCTTTAAATAGTATATTTTTATAATTTGGGCCAATCGTTTGATATCAGACTAAGTTGCGTAACACATAAAGCAATTAAAAATTCATAAAATATATACAACTTTTTTTAAATCCCAAATATTTTATATTATAGCATCTTCATTTAAAATAATAAAATCGGTAAAACATTAAAATATTCAAATTATATTACTTTATAATATATTTATTTTACTTTGTGTTTAGTCTGTTTAACTTAAAACAAAACTAAAGAAGAGAGGAAGAACTAATCTTTAAAACAAAATCTTTAAACAAAAATATCTTCTATTTTTTCCCGTCGAGTGCAAACGACGTATTCACGTTCAAAATATTTGACGTTTTAGAGAAATCAATTAAAAATATAAAAAAGTGTCATATATTTTTTAAGACTTTTATACTTTGAGTTCTGTCTGTTTAACTTAGTATAGTATTTATATGGATATGGTTAACATGATGTATCTTAGCGAATCAAGTTTTTCTCATTTCAAAAATGTGAAATTTGTTTAGACTACTTTTAACTGTTTTCAATTTAGATTTCAAGGCAAATTAGGACTCCTAACAATCGGAGATGATTTGCGATCAAAATTAGCTTCAAGACTGGAGCAGTTCAGCATAAGCGGCATATTAACCATGATTAGACCAATTTTGTGAATCCGTAAAATTGTCGTGGTGGCTATATTGTACACCCCTATATACCATAAGGGATGATATATTTTAGCATTAAATTTCATTTTATCTAAATTGACTACAAAAAATAAACTAAATAGATATTTTTAGCTGCGTCCATTTTTATTGCAATAAATAAGGCAAACACCAGCAATCGAATAAGCTGAGAAAGCTAGAATTTATATTGACATATAAAAATCGTTATTAATCGTTTTGTAATAAAAAATAATGTTTATAAAATCAATCTCTTTATTTATTTTAATGATTATTACTGTTTTTATAGATTTTTGTACATTTTATTTATTATTTATAACTATTCTTGTATCTGGTATAATATTACTATAAAGTTACATCTAAGACAAAGAAGTTTTAAGAAAAACATTTTTTTTGATAATTAAAATTACATTTAGTAAATTAGCCCTCAGGTAATCCGACGAATCTTGAATTTTCCATATTAAATAAAAAATTAGTGTACATATTTTAGACTATAACTTTTAAAAGAAAAACAAATCAGATAAAACAAGTTCTATTGATTGAAAAAAAACGTTTAAAGAATGAATTATAGCCTATTTTCAATCGATCTAAAAGTTGCCGGGTTAGACCCTTGGCCCTTCCTCAAAACTAAGTTATTATTATTATTAATACTTAAGGGTGGACAACTGTTCACCCTTAATTTTTTATTTTAGAGGAAAATGGAAAATATGTTTCTTTCTTAAATGCAGGAGGTAACCTATTACTTGATAGAGAAATGCAAAAATTTAAATGAAAGAAAATAAAATAATATTTTTAATTTTAGTTATATTGTTTTAAAAAATAATTTTAAACATATAATATTATAAAACAACTTTAAAGTAGCAACAGTTATGTTTTAACAAAAATTATGTATTTAGTACTTCTTTTAAATCCAAAGTAGTAATATGTTTTAACAAAAATCAAAAAAAATTTCAAGAGGTTTTTTGCTTTTCAAATTTTGAATGAATCTTATAAATTATAATTTAAATGAAATCTACAAAAGTACTTTTTACAAACATATTTTTGCATACATGTGTTTATTGAAGTGTTTTTTTGTTTACATTTCATTAGAAAATTGAAAATAGTGCTAGTCACTTTGGTTTGCAAAAAAAGTATAACATAATTCATTTAAGACCTTTAAAAATAGCTTTTTTTACTAATTATTAGGATTTTTTAATAACTTGTTTATGTTAAAATGTAAAAAAAGGTTTTACTGTACCTTTAATTAAAAAGCTTGTTTCAGAAAAACTTTTATTATTATACTTGATACTATCAAGATATCAACAAAGTAAAAAAAAAACAATATAAAGAATGTTTGGATAAAACACTTTAGTCAACGCTAAAAGATCCTGTCTTTAAAATTTGTATTCTGTTAAAGGTATAATGTTTGTGCTCTAACAGATAAAAAAATATACTTTTAAAAAAACAATTTTAAAAAATATATGAGAAAAAAATACATAAAATCAGGATTATTTTAGTATTTAGATGTAAATTTAACCAACATTATTTAAACACAGAAAAATTTAAATCACATTCAAAAAAATTCAAGACAATTTGTCCAAACATAAAAAATATAATAAATTTTTAAAAATAATTTAAAGTTTCATTCATTTTTTACTAGTTTTTTATACTTAAATTACTATGCAGAAAAATATCTCTAACATGAAAACTTGCGGACATTGAAAAAACTTGCAATACTTTGCATGATTACTCAAAAGTGGCAACACGCAACCTAGCTAAAGCAAATGTGAAATAAATATATATTTTTTTTTAACAAAGGGTTTTTATTTGTGGGATTTTGCTTGTAAATTTTATATTTTAAAACTATGTAAAAAACATAGATTGGTTGCGAAATATTAGGAAATGAGTTCATCTTTTGGTCTTGCTTCTACAGAAACAAAACTTTATTATATTCTAAAAAAATATTATATATTATACAAATAAATTATATATGTGTTTTTATTTTATTATATTAAAAAAATGCGTGAAAATGAATTAAAAGTTTTTTATTAATACCTTATAATATAGATTTTAAAAACTGACTGGTAGAATCCATGCATTCTTAGGGTTAATAATACACACACACTAATAAATTCTGAAATAGTAGCGAAAAGCTTATTTGTTCCTAGAATAGGTTTTGGTGAATATATTGTAGTCTTCTGTGACTTGTCGTTTTCGATGAATTTAGATTTTCGGTAAATTGAATTTATCGGTAAATTGTGCCTTTGGTTAATTCTCGTTGTAACTTTATATGCTTATAAATTATTTGTTTTCTTTGCTATTTCTAGCATTATTGGACTTCATTATAATATTTTAAAATTTGTTTTTACATGTATATGTGTTGTATAAATTTACTGCTGTTTTGTTGTAGTTAGTATAAATATGTATGATGTATGTGTATATGTAAATATATTGAATTATTTAGTATTATTTTATGTATTCTTGAACATTGTACATTAAACGAAATACGTGCACGTTGCACATGAATACTTTATATATGCATGCATAATTGCATATGTATATTTTTAAAGCACTGGTATAAAAGCTCGTACATTTTTTGAAAAGCCCATAAAGGCAACAAGAGCGTACAAAGAAATTAACTTACACAGGAGCTTTGTTCTTGCATTATGTTCGACATATATATAGTTCACCGAACATATTATACATTTACTGCTTTTGCCTTCTTTTCTACAGCCTGCCTAGTTTTCTCTTTCCATCGCATCGCCTGGTATAGTCCCCAATCCCCATGCCACCTCCTTTCTTGCTGCCGCTGCCTCCGGTAAGTCCTCGTGTCCTGTGTGTGTGTGTTTGTGGCTGCAATGAACATACTTTGATGCCATAATATATAAATATATCTATATTATATAAAGATATATGGTATATACAATGTACATATTCCTCTACAAACACACACACACACATACACATTATACCTGTATCCCGGAATCGCTGAACGGATTACACGATATTCGTCTGCGCGTTTACTTTTCCTTTGGCTTGCCTAATAGTATCAACAGAAACACAATAAAAATAAATAAACATTATGTGGACACAAAATGAACAAAGGATCAAAAAGGCGAAGAATGTAATGCAGTTTGTGGCCATTTTGTGCTGTTTGTTGTTGTTGGTGCGGTGCGCTGTTTGTATTATCTTTGAGTTGGACAACTGCCGCGGAATGTCTTCTTCGGAGGGCGCGGGAAAAGGGTGTATTTTATGCGACTTTGTCTTTGTCGTCGTTGTCGTTGTCCTCCTCGTCGTTTTCTTTGGATAAAACATCATTTCATGTCTCAAGATTTATGTGTAAAGGTTTTTTTTCTTCGTAGAACAAATTGAACATTGCGAGTAATATGAAGATTTCCGAAAGCTTATATATTCAATGCAGAACAGCAAAACAGTCCAATTAAAAGCTCGACATACACACACACACACGCAGACATATATACCGCATTGTATGTCGTATGTCTTAATACACTATGTTTACGCGCACAATCACACCAACAAATTATATGTCACAGCAATAACCGTTTAAACTGTAATACCCATAATTTTCGAAAATGTTCAAATTTAATACGAGAAATGTCGTAACGCTTGCGGATTACGTCTAGACGTGTATATATGTATATATGTATATATGTATGTATATATATGTATTGCTGTGTTATGCTAGATTAAAAGGACATGCACAATGCACTTATAAAACCATAAAATCCAAGATACCAGAACCGCAGCACACAAAACATTAATAAACGGATTATAACACAGCCGAACGACCAACGGGTGTTTAGCGAATATTACGTATATATAATAATAAGCGCTTTTTGTAATGTTGAATAATAGCCGGGTGCTTTAAACGCATAAAAAGCTTTTGTGTGCGTATGTGTGTGTATGTGTACTTTGAAACGTATGTAATTATAGCATGGCAAATAGATAATGCGCTTGCAGGATAGCCCGCTGGTGAGAACGTTATTATACTTTGTTTGTATTTCATATATAAACGATAACATTATTTTTAAACATTTATTATAGCTTCAATATTTAGGGGTTACAATATAATGTGTTTCTTATTTTTTTATTGAACATTTGCATAGAAATGGAGTTTCCTAAAAAGGTCTCTGAACCTTGGCATTCTTTGTTGAATTCTACAATTCTCAACCCACCCATTCTATACATAATATATAATACATAAATAAGAAAAAGCATATCTATTCGCCATTATTGTAAATGGAGGACATTTTTTATCTCCCCCAACATGTGTGCGAGTGTGGGTGTGTGTATGTGTATACAGACACTCACAAACGCAGATGATATCACATTTATTGCACTTGCGTTATTTCTGAATTATCACGTTCTCTTGACTTTGAGTTATACGTCTCGTTCGTTGTGCTATAGCTTATACATTATACAATATATACATGGAAGATATACGGATACAAAAGTATGTATGTATTTATCGCACACCTACATACGAAGACAAGAAAATACAGTATTTCTATGCGTGACTATGTAGTTTTCTATGTTTGGGCGAATGTGTACTGTATAATGTGTATATACGTCTCTGCGTGACTACATACGCCATTCAGCAACATATACTCGTATAAGACGGAAAATTGAATATATTTTCCATGCACATTATGCCTTAGACAGCACGCGCAATAAAGTTATGTGTTTTATTTGAAAACAAAAGAAACTTGAAACTGATTCACATTTAATGTTGCCAGATCTTCTATTTCTGTGTCTTTACTCTATTCTCTTTTGGTACATATACATTGGTACATTTGTACATTTGTTCATTTTCTACAAAGAGTTCCCGCAATGAGCATAATTCCATAAAATGTGTTGCGTGTGCGAGCGCGTATTGAAATATAATAATATGTAAATTTGGCAGCGTGTAATGTCTTTTGTAATATAGACGAATATTAGTGGTGTTATTTGTATATTTTTCGAAACTTGAATTTTCTCTACGAGAGCTTTTGTGCTCGTTTGTGTACAATGGCGAACAGCAATTGAGTTCTGTAGTTTATGTATGGTAAATATAGAACTTTCTTATATTTTATTGTATATTTTCTTTTATGCGAGTTGTGGAATATTTAATATTTATTTAAAAAGCGTTTTAAGACATTCTTTTCTATATTTTTTTATAATGCATCATTGGAACAATGTATAAATAATGATTATGAAAAGGAATTCAAAATATGAAATTGCATTGGTGATAGCAGAGCTTTTAAAACCGTAAATATGCAAGTTTAATTCCTTCACATTTCTGATGTTTAATTTCATAAAACAAATCAACATTGAAACCGAGTTTTTACACTGATTTTAAATTGCATTTTTGAAAAAAAAAATTGATATAGTTCAATCTTTAATAATAATAAATAATAAAATTATGAGTAACCATGTTGTATGTTGATTGTTGATAGATTGTTGAACAAGTAAAGGAATAAATAATAAAAAAAATCATTAAACTTTTAAAAAATATCATGATGTGAGTTTTGGCTCTCATGTAATTTTCTAAAAATTGCAATAGCTCAATATTCGTAAAGTAATGACGCTGATGTGATAAATATGCCTAATTCTTGTAACGTCATGGGCCGTATGCATTAAAATAAGGATCAAAATCCAATAAATCCAATCATTTACTTTCAATCGTATGCTTTTTTTTGTTATATGCTTTGATTTTTGGATTAAAAGCAATTAATATTTTTATGCATGGTGGCCAAATATGAATTTAGAGTCGATGTCGTGGCACAAAACTCAGCTCGTCAGCGTAGAGTACTATTCTACATCTCAATTTTTAAGCGTGATCGGAATATTCAGGAACTAATACATTTACTTCTAGATTTCCTCCTCAAGACCTTAAAAACAAATTAGCATTCGTAATAGAGTTTAACAAAGCTCTTAAATAAAGTTGTTATTCAAATAACAAAAAACCAATTAAATATTCTAAAAATAATCTATATTATATAAAGGAGATTTTTTGTGTGTATGTTCTCCTACACTCAATAACTGATCACCGTGAATATTGGTGTATCTATGTTTTTAGGGAAGTGAGAACGTTTCGGGTTTCACGCTTTTATAAAAAAAAACTTGGGTATTTTGAGTTTAAAAAATTGGTATTTGAAGGTTTTGGGGTTATTGGGGAAATTTCATGACTCTCCCATCGAAGAGCATAAATCCAACAGAAAACCGAAATTTTAAAATAATAATCATGACAACAAAACTTTTTTAACGATAAAATCCTAAAAAACGGTAAAAATCCTCACTTAATTTTTTTTTTTTAATTTAATTAATAACGTTTTTTTCTAAAAAGATTTAGTAATTTACTTTAAGTAATAAATCAAAGTGGATACAAATTGTGACCATTGTGATTTTTACCGTAAAAATGGTCACATTGTGATTTCTACCGTAAAATGGTCATAATGTAATTTTTACCGTAAAAATGGTCACATTGTAATTTTTACCGTTAAAAATGGTCACATTGTGATTTTTACCGTAAAAATGGACACATTGTGATTTTTACCGTCAAAATGGTCACATTGTGATTTTTACCGTAAAAATGGTCACATTGTGATTATTATCGTTAACATGGTCACATTGTGATTTTTACCGTCAAAATGGTCACATTTTGATTTTTACCGTAAAATTGGTCACATTTTAATTTTTACCGTAAAATTGGTCACATTGTGACTTTTGCCGTAAAAATGGTCACATTGTGATTTTTACCGTCAAAATGGTCACATTGTGATTTTTACCGTAAAAATGGTCACATTGTGATTTTTATCGTAACATGGTCACATTGTGATTTTTACCGTAAAAATGGTCTAATTGTGATTTTTACCGTAAAAATGGTCACATTGTGATTTTTACCGTACAAA
>JAAAKO020027452.1:0-13863 GCA_010015015.2 Bolitophila cinerea
TTAAATTTAATTTTAAAATCAAAACTCAAACTCATAATCAAAATTGTGTAATTAATTGCTATTTTTTTTTGATACGCATTTAACGCTCACCAAATAAAAAATCGAAATGCAATTCTCACTTTTGAACTGTATTGGCATGGAAAGTCTATGCCTCAATCATATTTCATGTAAATGATACGTAATATACACTGCATATTAAAACTACAACAAAAATTACACAAAATCAATATAAATCCATAGTCTTTGGGTGGTCGGATAATTTTCAAAAATTAAAAAAATGTTATTAAATATATATTTGATGTGGAGTTCAATTGAGGGTAACTCTTAAAATGAAGGGTGTTGGCCAAAAATATGATTTTCGTAAAATTCGTAAAAATGCAATTTTGCGCTTGCGCACGCAACCTTTTTGTCTGTAAAACACTGTAGCGCAGATGTCATCAGCGTAAAATTACAATACCGCCGTTTTGATTAAGTCAAGGCGTTTTCAATGCCGTTCGTTGTACCTTCTCAATGTGTTCCATATATGTGAGTTTTTCTAGACCAGCGCTCCGTAAGTTAGGATTGGTCTTAAAATTGCCGTGTACGTCCAATATGCCAATCTTGGTGTTAGATCCCATCTTATGCCCAGCATTTGTTTGCAAGCATAAAGTGCACAGTTGGCCTTCCGGGACCTTTCGATTATATTCTCTCTTCACTGGAGTGTACTGTCCAGGGTAAGTTCTAGGTATTTTGCTTTTTTGCCTTTTTTGAGTGTTGTACTTCCTATCTTCGGTGGGTCGAATGATGTGATCTTGTATTTTTTCGGGGGTTAACCCCTAGACTTTTTTGTACAGCCCACTCCCTCATCATTTCTAGTGCTTTAGTGGCTTTATCGCTAATAGAGTATTTTAATCAATTCCAGAGGCGAGTATCGTCAGCGTAAGCTACGGCTTTTATGCCTGTATATGGTAATTGAATGATAATCTCATCCATCACCAGAGATAGCACTCCTCCCTGTGGTGTTCCCCTAGTGGCCTTCGTTACCATAGTTTCGTTATTCCACTCTGCTTTATTCTTTCGAAATGCTAGGTGGATGTATATCCATTTTATAATTTTTATGTTTATTTAATGTCTCTTTAGAGGGCTCTATAATTGCCTCAGTGTGTACATTGTTGAAGGCTCCCTCTATGTCTACAAAGGTTGCCAGCGTGTATTGCTTAGATTCCATGGATCTTTCAAATGTTTTGACAACAGAGTGGAGAGCAGAGTCAGTAGACTTATCTTTGGTGTACGCATGTTGTGTTTCCGCAACAAGCATATCATTGAGATTGTCTCTGATGTATATCTCTAGTATATCTCTAGTATCTCAGTGGGTGGTAAATATATAAAGACCCCCTCCCACCGTACCATATAATACCCCTTTAACGGATAAGCTACTGTAAATATATACATTAATTTCATGATTTCAGTTTCATATATATAATATGGTCACTTTCGTTTTCATGAACATCCATATATTTCAAGAACCTATGTGTAAAATGTGGAGACGTCTAACTCCAGGCTCCAATTTTTGCATATTCACATGTACAAAATAATATATAAAATGTGATATTACATTTTACACATAAGTAAACCTAATTTAAAATCTTATTTGTAAACTAAAATTATCTACGAAAAATAAGTAATTTCATTTACGTTTCGCGTTTAGCATTTTTCCGTATTCAATGAAATGTAATACCTGTGCTCAAAACCAAAACGCGATGAGCACGAAAATTTGGTATAAATCACAAAACTTTAATAATCAAAGTTTTGCTATAATATTTTAGCTATTATTATTACATAATAGTACAAAAGAAGAATGGTAAAATATATGTTTGTGTGCGCGCGTGTTGCATAATTTTGGGCGATGCCTTGAAAGTGTAGGACGGGCGTGCACGTTGCGGAAAATGCATAGAATCTATTTTCTAAATAATTTTTGCATCCGACGACGTGGAAACTTTCTTGGGCGCGATAGAAAGACTTTAGTCATGTTGTCATGAGTTTCAGTGTTTATCTAATATATAGAATTTCATCTAAATACATGCACAATTACAAATATAACGTTTTGAGAATGTATTTGTGTTTGAGTATGATTTAATCAATTTCTTCAACCACAATTTTCCGCTTTTCCAACGAGCATTCGATTGAGTATGTCTGCATAATTTCATAAAGTTTCAACACTTTTTCGATAATACAAACTTATATGATGTTTTGGTTGTCTTTATCGTATATGTTTGATTTGTGCATGCATAACAAGTTGCAATAATGCTTCACCGAACATAGATTTTCTCAAGAGAATATTTAGCGTATCGTATATCACCTGTATATAGTATATATTGTCGTGTGTTTGTTTGTGTGCGCAATACAAAGTTTGTTATCTTTTATGCAAAATCATATTTACCCAAACTCACTGAATCAATGTAATATTCATCTAAATAATAGTGAGTAAGTAATACGTGAGCAAAGCATCCAAGCGAAAACAAAGATTCAATTTAAATTTAAACTATTCCATATAAGGTATTTATTGTATAAAGGTTTACTTTTTATATCCAAAATTGTAGTATAAAATAAAACATTTTTTCCATACAAGGATGTTTATTAAAAAATTGTTTGATTCAATATGCACTGTTTATGGCCAATTTGTTTACTCGGAGTTTCATAACTCGAGATATAACTCTAGGATTTTTCCATAACAAAAACAATTTGGATTTGTTCACTCGTTTTTTTATAACTCGCGATTTTTAACAAAAAATCATAACTTTTGTTTTATAACTCGAGTCAACTCCTGATATTGATAACTCCTGCTATTTACACCAGTTATACGCCATAACTTGGATATTTGAATGTAACTTTTCAGTTTGGTTTTGGTATACACGCAAAATGTTTGGTCAGCATCTTTCTCATATTTGGCAACGTTGGGGGGATGAACTTGACCATCATAATTGGGAGCGTTGGGTATCTAGAATAAACGATAATTTAAGTGATGAAGAAAATTGTGTTGAATCTGTGGGCTGCCGAGTGGGTGCAGCGATATCCAACTTGTCGAGTCAATTCATAAAAATTCCAACAAAAGATAAGCCCGACGAATCGCGCAGAGTTTCACTATAATGTTATGGAATTTCCATATTTCGGTCTCCTGGAGGTATGGAAGCTAAAAAATTAAAAATTAAAAAAAAATGTTTGCTGATCGTCCAAACCGTCGTCGCCGATGCACACTTGATAGTGTTGGATCTGGTTTTTCGTTGGCCTGGTGCGTCACACGACCAACACATTTTCAATAGATCTAATTTAATGAGACGCATATAGAACGGTGAGTTTGTCCATTTTATTGTTGTTGGTGACTCTGGATATAAAAATACAGAGTATTTGGCAACACCAATGAGGCGAAAATTGGCACGCGCAACGTTGTCGAACGGTCATACGACGTAATGAAGAGACGATTTCCGGTCATGGCGACTGGAATAAAGAGCTAACTTCACACTGTACGAATCATTATTGTGGCATGTGCCGTACTCTATAATTTGGAATTGGATCAACGAGACGTATTCATCGAACCAATAAACCATGGTTCTGCTGAAATGATGGACAGACATTACCAAGTCAGTGTCATCGGGACGTAGTTAACAACACAGCACGTGCTTGTCTCATTCGAGCCTTTGATGATGAAAAATGATGAGAGAGATTCAGAAGAAAGGATGAAAATAAAAATATACAAGATTGCAAAAACACGTTGTCTGCAAATGCTCCACAGCTATCCCCAAAGACTTCGGACTACTACCAAATTATTTTTAATGGAAAAACATCTATAATTAATTAAAAATGCCTCAACTTTTTTCGTTTGGTCAGAAAATTATTTTACATGATGGTTTATGAAATACAATTTGAGGCAATTTTCAATCAATCATTTCTCGAGTTATGAAATGTCAAATTGCGTTATTTTC
Organism: Bolitophila cinerea; assembly: GCA_010015015.2. Lineage (NCBI taxonomy): Eukaryota > Metazoa > Arthropoda > Insecta > Diptera > Mycetophilidae > Bolitophila > Bolitophila cinerea. The sequence goes on from JAAAKO020027452.1 coordinate 3,960, forward strand.
TAACATTTTGCTGTAATTTTCCTAGGATATTTGCGTAACTCGAGAAATTATAACTCGAATTAACTATGTGTAACATGAGATTCGCAATAGTGAACAAACCCAATTTTCAACTTGGCAAGTTATATTGACACAAGTTGACACAAGTTTTATAACTCGCAAAAGTTGAATAAATAACTCCGAGTGAACAAATTGGCCCTAAAAGATGGATTTATATTGAATTTCGTAAACTTGAGAAACTAGACTTTACAACTTTTTTAAGGCCAATTTGTTTAATCGGTGTTATATAGTCAACTTTTGCGAGTTATATAACTTCTGTAAACTGTAGAAGTTATGAAACTTTGGAGTTTGAAAAATATAACTTTTCAAGTAATAAATTGTGTTTGTTCAGTGTTGCGAAATTCGAGTTACACAAAAGTTGACTCGAGGTTAAATCATCATCATAAATCATAAAAGTTAAAAGACAAATTAAAATTAAAAAATATACTTTCTTTAATATTGCATTTATGTTTATTGTTTATAGTTTACACATACAATATTTTGGAATATTACTGTGCATGTTTTATCATGAGTTCTTTTCATTTTCTTTTGTTTTTCAAAAAAAAATAATAAATAACATTTTAAATTATTTCGCCTTTAAACAAATATACAAAACATGAATTTTAGTTCGTCTTATTTTGGAAGATTACAAATATTTCATTTAATGATGGTACAAAAATAAATTAGGTTAGAAAAAGAAAAAATTAAGAAATTTTTATGGAGATGAAAATGTGATACAGTTCCCACGCTTTTGCCATTGCACAAAATTGTATTTCCTTTTGGTTTTGGTTAGACCAATCTGGACCTAATCAGTTATGCGTGAAAGGAAAATTGTAGTTTTGGGGTATATTTTTGGGGCTTCAATGTCAAAACTTTAAAATTATCTTAAAACATGAAACCTAATAATTTTAAAAAAATATCCTGGGAAAACAAAATTTTTACAATAGTATTTATTTGGGGACACCTATCTACTTTTATGTGTTTACTGTTTGATTAACACTTAAGACGGATTATTTGAAGGCACCCACAACTTTGTTGAGTTAGCTATGTGTATCCAACAACTTATTTAGGAGATCGCCGGCGGTATATGGCAATCCCAGTCTCCAAGTTATACGGAAATACTGTTAAAACCGATTTAATAGGTAACAGATCTATCGCCAAATTGAGCGAGCAATGTTAACACTTTTTAAAGGGTGACAAAAAATCCTTAATGACAAATCATGACAAAAAAGACGAAGATTCTTTCGTGCGGGACTACTTCTGGTTCATTTATAAATCTTATCTCTGAATATAATATTAAACTTTTAATTAATTTTAATTAAAAATAATACTTTGTTTCTAGATTCAAGACTCTTTTGAGGAGATCACCGAACCCATTCGACCGGTGCAAGCAGACAACAAAGATCTTGTACAGGACATCCTGCAACGGTGCGGAACCGCAAGACATCCGGATGCCCGTGAATTGGCGCGAATACTGAACAAACCGCACGTTAAAGCTCTGATCGAAATTCACGACGAAGTGGCCGAACAAAGCAGCACCACAGCCCAAGATAATCCTGCCTCATCGTCGGCACCGAGTAACTTTACCTGCGAAATAACCGAAGTAGACAGCGACATGCCAGGTGAAACGATAAAAATGGTTGGGCTACGGCGCAATCCGAACGAACCTCTCGGCCTGACGGTCGAGGTGGACGACCACAATCAGTTGGTGGTGGCTCGTATTCTGGCCGGTGGTATGATCGATCGTCAGGGTCTTTTGCATCGTGGTGATGTGATCCTTGAAGTGAACGGGGCACCGGTCTCAACGCCCGAAGGCTTGCAAGAGCAAATTTCAGTGGCCAAGGAATCGCTGACACTGAAAATTGGTCCCAACCTAGACGATGAGATGAAATCAGCCAGAATAACGATGTCTGGTGGACAGGTAAAGAACGCTCGGAATTTAGACACAGGCAAGCAACTGACGGTAAGTTCGTTTTTGTTTTGGTTGTTTTTTTCTTAACTTCATATATTATTTTAATATGATTATTGATTATACCATTTTGGTGTGGCTTTGCACGCTTTTTGTATACAGGGAGTTTGTGTTTTTAGTATTGAGAGTTTTTTTTATTATTTTGTATTGTTGTTGTTGTTTTTATGATTTAAATAACATTTTAAACATTGAAGTTTTCTTTTTTTTATTAAAAATTGGCATTTGGTTTGTTTTGATTAATATCTCTCTCTCCTTCCCTGGAAATGGATCCTAATAAAAATGTTGTAATAAAATATTAAAAACGGTATGTCTAGATATTAAAAATACATATAGTTATAACCCAAAATTAAAAAGTTAAATTTTAAAATTTCAGTAAATATAGATGAGTCACACATTGCACATGCATCACTATAAGATTTACTTGCGAGTACACTTGTAAACCTAACATAAAAATTCAAATAATAATATTTTTAAAATTTTAGAAATGTTTTTTTTTTTTTTTATTCTAGTGTTATATGCGCGCTTTATTTGACTATGATCCCATCGATGATACTCTACTTCCGTGTAAGGAACTCGGCTTGTCTTTTCTGCATGGAGACATTCTACAGGTAAAATTTATCGATCCAAGATCCATGCGAATGCTGAAAGTATCGTTTTTTTAAATCACAGATAACAAACGTAAAGGATCCCAACTGGTGGCAGGCCAAGCATATTGGCAGTGAAGAACAGACCGGCCTAATTCCATCGCAAGAGCTAGAGGAACGTCGCAAGGCCTTTGTGCCACCAGAGGCAGACTATGTTCATAAAATTAGTATCTGTGGAACGAAGGTAAAACTGAGAAAATATAATTTTTACTCATAAAAAATATAAATATTCTTGAATTTTTTTTTTGGTTTCAGATCTCCAAGAAAAAACGAAAAACATTGTATAAATCCAAATCAAATGGAGATTATGACAAGGCCGATTTGATGTTGTACGAAGAGGTAACAAAGATGCCACCGTTCAAGAGGAAGACTCTAATTCTAGTCGGTGTCCAGGGTGTTGGCAGACGTACCCTTAAGAATCGTCTCATAAACAGTGATCCTGAGAAATTCGGTACCGTCATTCCGCGTAAGTTTATATATAAATATAGATTAGAAATTGCACCAAAATCCTTTTACATTTATTAACTTTCCTTTTGGGTATGGGTGAGGGTGACGGAGGGCAAAATATTGAAAATACTCCATTCGGACTTTTTTCACACTGATTTTTGTTTCCTTAAAAACCCAATTCGTATAAAAATAACAAAATTATTTGCCTCCAAGGAATTTTATTGTAATTAAAAAAACATCGGACTTTCACCCCAATTGCATTTGGACGATTTTTACTCTATAGTATTTGTTATTAAGTTTTTTGCTTGATTTTTTAAAAAATATATAACATTTTTAAATAAAACACAACTAAAAGTTGGGATGAAAGTCCGACCTCTTATTTTTAACACATTTGGGGTGAAAGTGTCCTCTATTTATTAAAAAACTTAAGCAAGATTATATATGTTGAAATTTCGCTTGTATGCAAGTCTACTTGGATGAAGTTAATAGTTTTAAAAAATGGGAGCAGTAATATGGTTAAATATTTTTGCACAAAATCATAATTTATAATTTGTGTGTACAAATAGTTAAATGTTGATGGAGTTGAATTTAGTGGGAGTTTAGTTTTTTTTTCGTTCAATCGTATTCAAATACATTCTATATACGTGGTGGTTTAAGTCTCATTAATAAAAGTTGAGGCGAAAGTCTACGGGATAAAAAGTCACATCCCAATATACAATCGAGCTGAAAATATATATAAAAAAGCTTTTTCCTTTTTTCCATTTTTTTTTTTTATTTTAATTGTCGGATTTTTTTGTTTTTTATATAAACTCATACAATGTTTCTCAGGACTACAAGAATTTGTATACATTATATTTAAGAAAAAGATATGAAATTGAAGAAAATGCTATAGAATTTATTTTTTGGGGTTTATATAAAGTGTCTGGAAAAGAATAAATAACCATTTATATAATACGTTTTTACGATAATAACTTTTTTAATTTGTATTATAATATTCTATGGATGGTAAATTATGATGATACAGGGAGAAGTTGGCGTGGTAGAGAAGTTTGGGTTTTTTTATATTTATTTATGCTTGTTTCAATTTTATAAAGGATTTTTAGCACATCCTAAGATACAGATTTTTTAAAGTTTTTGTTTTTTTACCATTTTTTTATTATTCAACTGAAAACTAAAAAAATGTTGCGCTTTAATAAATCGAAAACAATTTAATGTATGTCTGTCAATTATATACTCACAGATTTGACCTCCAATTAAGCGATATATATATATTTATTATATTAAATATTTATAGATACATCCAGACCGCCCCGAGCACTCGAGGAACACGGCAAGGGTTACTGGTTCCTAGATCGCGAAGAAATGGATCAAGAGATCCGTGACAACAAGTTCCTGGAGTACGGCGATCACAACGGCAATTTGTATGGTACACATTTGGACTCAATCCGAGATGTCATTAAGCAAGGTATAAAAGATGAAAAAATTCGTCCGTATTTACACTGTCCTACACATTTTAATTGTTTTTAGGTAAAATGTGTGTTCTGGATTGCGCACCAAGTGCCTTGAAAATGCTGCACAGTAGCACCGAATTTATGCCATATGTTATTTTTGTCGGAGCACCCGGCATGGAGCAGTTGAAACAAATTTATGCAGAACGCCGAGCTACCGGAGGCTCTCAAAAGAACTTAACGGTATTTAGAAAGCTTAAACTAACATGCTAATTAAATTATTTCGAATGATTGTATACGTTTTAAAACTTTTATCTTGAATGCTATATTTTTATGTTATTGTTTTTGTTTTTGGTTTTTAACCGTTTTTTTTTTAATTTTTGCATGACCTAATTCAGTTTGACAGACAAAGCTCAATTAGATACAGCTCAAGACGTGCCAGGACCTTAGAATCCCTTGCATCCCTTTATGAGGTAATGTTTTATATGTGTTGTTTTTGTGTATCCACCTAATATTTTGATAAATTTAAGAAGCAACAATATTAATAAATAAATGTTTTAGGATGATGATTTGGTAACGACTGTAGAGGAAAGCGCACTGCTACAACGAAAATACGAAAAGTACATTGATTTGACCATTGTGAACGAAGACTTTGATGTCACCTTCAGAAAAACCGTCGAAGCTTTGGATGCCCTCAGTCATGAGCACCAATGGGTTCCGGTTAACTGGATATACTGATTCCAAGAGAAATCACACAAACCAGACACCAGCCAGACACTGTTCATCGATTTAGTTGAATAGTTATATATTATATAAATATATATATTTGTAGTTTTATATACTAGATATACATCTTATATATTATTTTATATAAATATATTTTAATATTTTCCGTTTGCAGACCGTACTATATTAAAGTTACCTTAAGTACACGATCCGTCTATATACTGTTGTAAAATATGTGCAAGCCTAAATACTTTGAATATGTTTATTGTTTAAATATATATATAAATACTTGATTTCGTCCATTTTATCGATTCTCATTTTACACGTTAGATATTAGGCAATGTTGCAACTACTTTTCGCTAATCTCGAATCTATAAAAATGTATTGAATGCGCCAAGTGCATCCATTTATATTATATCTATATTATATAAATATATGTATGTTTGTTTGTTTATTGATTGTATTGATACTTTGAAATTTTTCATTAAACGATTACAGTTTAAATAGGAAAATAGTGGTTTTTCATATAAATAATTGTGCTTGGCAGTCAAATTAAAATATAAATAATAAAAATAATGGTAAGATAATTCTGACAATTAAATCGCAATTAAGTAATATACTCCATTTTTGATTTTTACGTATTTAATTTAAATATATAGTGCGTTTGTACATGTATAAGGTATCGGTGTTTGTTTGTGAGAACAATTCTCTGATTCAGTGTTTAGTAAATGATATAATCCACAAACGTTAATCGCTCTGAATTATAAAGTGCCTTGGCATTTCGCAAATATGTGTTGTTAGTGCATACGGATATAACGGCGGTGTTCTACACCAAAGCAAGGATGAGGCTGTTTAAATATTCACAGCAAAAAAAGCAACTAACTAAATAAAAATAAAATCACAATAATTAATCTAATTTCACAGTTTGTTCGATACAACACAACACAAATGAAAACGTTTTTTTTTAATACAGGCTGGTCTTTTTCATGATACGCAAGAATTCGTCCTGGTTTACTTCACCGTCACCGTCCAGATCAGCCTCATCAATCATTTCCTTTAGCTCTTCGTCCGTGAGGTTCTCACCAAGCTCTTTTGCCACACGTTTTAGATTCTTGAATGATATTGTTCCCGAATCGTCATCATCGAATAAACGGAATGCTTTCAAGATCTCTTCGTTTGAATCCTTCTCAGACATTTTCACTGTCATCAGTTGCAGGAAGTCTGCATACGATATTTTACCTGTGCTCTCTTTGTCGATGTCTGCGATCATTTTCTTAATCTCTTCTTTTTTCGGCTCAAAGCCTAACGCCCGAATGGCAACCTTTAGCTCCTTTACATCGATTACTCCGGTTCCAGCTGTGTCGAACAGATCAAATGCTTCCTTTATATCGGCTTTTTGCTCGTCGGACAAATCAAATCGTGGTCCTGACTTCTTACGACCCGCTACGGGTCCTGATTTTTTAGTAGCCACAGATGGTGTTATTGATACAGATGTAGACTAAAAAATATGGGAGACAAAATGTAGTTAGAAAATTGTATATAATTAAATCAATATAATTTAGGATCGCTACAAAAACGTGTTTATATTATAAGACGAAGTAGAAACGCATTGAAAAATCAAATAAACTAAAATTACACAATACATATATAGTTTGAATTAAATTCTAGCAGCTGCTACTTTCAGAATTATAAAATCAGTGGTGTGTAGTGTACAGCCTACAAAAATACTGTTCTGAACAGGTGGTTTTTCCAATGCCATTTCTAAAACACCTATAGAAAACTGTAGGGTTTTCAATTTTCTTTTTACAACTTACCATTTTGAAAATCTATTTTCTGTGAGGCAATAATAATGTTTGTCCAATTTGCGTCCGTTTTAATGTGTAAACAAAATCGGTTTCAGTTCAAGGTAATTGCTTTTCAAGCAGTATTGATAAAACAAAACACCCGAAAGGCAAAAACACAACGCACTTTGTGATTTGTGTTTATCGTGTTTGTCTATTTGTATATGGACTGTCAAATACATTGAAAAACAAGGTAAACATGCGCAAAATGCGAGTCGATATAAAACTTATCGTTATCGTACAGTTGTAGTAAAGTGGCTGCGTACTTTGCGTTACTTTCGTATTTAACCGCGTAATTTATGTACTTTTTGGTGAGTCAAATCCAATATTTAGGCTCTAAATTACATTTTAGCGGGCGAAGCTAAAAGAAAATAGGAAAAGACAAACTTTGCGGGTGACTAATAAAACTGCATTATTTCATTTTACTCCAATATATGGATTTGGCTGTTGGGCATGGTACAATTTTGGGAGGAAATCTTTATTTTAATATAAGTAAAGTTGACTTTAGCGCCTTTTCCAAATACAAAAAATTGGGATAAAAAGGATGAGGTTCTCCAAACATTTATAATACCGCGAATAAAAGGATGTGAAATAGTCTTATTTTTTATTATTTCTTTAAATAAAGAAGTTTTATAAATATTCTGGCTCCTCCTACAGTACCGGTGTAGCCATCATCAAGACTGACTCAGCTGTAGCATACTGTTGCAGCTCTAGACGATGCATTCTGTATAAATGAACTAGAAGTAGCACTAATCACCCGCAACAACTTCTCTTCAGGCCTAGACCAAATCTTGTTTACTATGCTAAAACAGTTATATAGACCAGTCGGTCTGTTTATTATATTTTCGTGCATCTTTTTAACGTTTTTATGTCAAACCTTGACATTCCGGAGTCATGGGGCGATTGCAAAGTTGTGGCCATCAGAAAACCAAACAAAGACCCCGAAGAAGCGAGCTCTTACCGGCCAATTTGTTTATTGTCATGCATTAGAAAACTCTTTAAAAAAATGCTTTACTCCCGCCTAGACCATTGGTTGGAGACAAGCGGTAAAAGTTCCCCGTCTCAAATGGGTTTCAATAAGGGTTGCGGAACTACTGCATCGCCATCCTGTCAACAGACACCGCTAACGCCTACGTTCAAAAAAATGTGCCTGGCAGCTGGCAGCATTAATGGACATCTCAGCGGCATATGACAATGTTCAAAGTCATTAACATGCTTTTCTCCAGAACCCAGAATTCGTTTGCTGTTTTTCTTTGACCTACGCCACACAGACACTCGCACTGGCCTCAAAGGTCTGGCTCAAGGATCTTTTCTTTCGCACTTGCAACGTGTACAGACGTGCAGACGATATCGTGATCTATACTCGTCAAGTAGCGACCCAAAAGCAATACAGCATGAAGTGCAGTCAGCTGTAAACACATTAAGCTACATGTACATATATGGTGTTCCCTCTGAAATACAAGCTGTCGTCATTCCGAAATTCTTTAGGCGATAAACCATTAACAGGCTCGTACAGTTTCAAAAACCTGAACGTCATCTTCGACCAAAAGTTCTCCTGGAAATCATACGTAAACTACATCAGTAAGAAGTGCCAGTAAAGAGTTAAATTATGCGTACAATAAGTGGATCGTCCTGGGTGCTCAGTACTGCAGTAAGTATCTAGCGCTTTTTATGGCTCCCAATACCAGTCACCAGCAGAAATCAACGCCATTTTTAGATAAACAACCGCGTCACTCTACCCTGCAAGATTTCTGTACACCGATGGGTCACAGTCTGTCGACGGCACTGGCTCAGCAGTGTAGAGTGTACATAGACGAGACATTACACATTAAGCCGACTACAAAACCCAGCATCCGTATACGTCCCCGAGTTGAAGGTGGTACATATGGCTGCAATGGCAGCATGTTTACATTTATCAGCACCGAGCCCCCGGTATCGTTCGTGATTGCCTCGGATAGCATGTCGGCGGTTCTGTCAGCCCTTGAAAATAACCGGATTAAAGCTAACTCCAGCATGTGCCTCCATCGTTGCCGCAGCGATCTTCTCCTGCTAGCACAAAGACAATTCCAAATTACGCTTTTCTGTATCCCGGCCCACCGAGGTATCTCCAAAAACGAAAGCGTCGATAAGTTGGCCAAAAACGCAGCTATGACCAGTCCGGAGTGGCAGAGTTTCACATTACCGTTAAAAAGGACACTGTAGATGAATGGCAATTACTAGCACAATGGGCCCACTTAGTGGCCTACGTGCTGGACCTGTCTTTTATTGGGACACCTGCGAGCTTCGTTGATTTTGCTACTCTATTATCTAAAAAATAAGTCTGTTGTCATGGTTCTCAAAATTATACCAATTAGCAGATCTGTCTTAAGGATAATAATTACAATCACTATACACGCTCAATAACCATTTGAACCGGTTAAACATTTCCGACAGTCCGCTATGCTCATGTCGGGCGTATGAGACAACTTACCACCGGCTATTTCTATGCCCCAACGCAAGAAACCAAAGAAATGATCTGAAATATCATCTACAAATAAAAGGCATCGTCAAACCGTACGATATCCGTGACATCTTGGCAGCATCTCCGTCCACAGATATACTAACAAAAATACACTTATTTTTTGAATGTATAACTTAAAAGTATACCGCACTGGCTTCGATGTTAGCTATTTTGGCTTCTTTTCTCTACCAAGCGGTTTGTTCAAATTCATTGTTATCGGCTCTCAATTTAGTGGGTGCTATATAATTAAATTTTGGAGTTCTTAAAATTTAAAAATGCGTTCTTTTTTAATT
>JAAAKO020027463.1:0-13859 GCA_010015015.2 Bolitophila cinerea
CCCTGATTGTTGAATGTGTATTACAAGTACTGTCTTTTTCGGCACTACTTGCCATGTGACGGAGGTGCATGATCTCATATTAAATGTTTTGATAGTTGTCCTTGGCTTGAGATCTTAGTTTAGCTTTTTGTTTTATATATATTTTTTTATTTTAAATTATTTTTTTTTTATTTTTTTATAAATATAGTCAAAAAGTAATTTTACATGGTGTTTTTTTTTACTTTTCATATGGTCCACAGCTATCGCGAAATGAAGTTGGGAAAGTTTAAAGTTAGTTTTAAAGAAAAACCATTGAAATTTTATTAGAAATGCTCACATCAACTTTTTTTGTTTGGTCAAAATTTGTTTTACATGAACGTTTATTAAATGCTAACCCCATACGGTTTCGTAGGACTTCTAAATTGAAAAGCCATTGATAAATTATTTGAAATGCCCACCTCAATTTTTATGGTTTGGTCAAAAAAATATTTTACAAAATGAATTTTAAATAAATATCATATAAAAATCGCACGGTTATCCGTCTGTAGTGACGGTTGCAGAAACGGAGATTTTCTCCATCAAAAATTCTTATGGCTATAAAAAGTATTGAGTTGTAACAGTTTCGTTAAAATTTATATAGGACCGCTTAACGACATAAAAAAATGTAGTAGTATAAGAGATGTCAAACGAATTATATGACTTATTATATGACCTAAATAAGTCGTAAATAAGTCTTATATGTCGAACGGTCGATTTAGTAAGATATAAAATGGACTCCAAGAAATTTATTAGATCGTTTTTTTTGTCGTTTTTTTTGTCAATATATTTTCTATGTAAATATATATTTATTTTATTTTAGTTATGAATGCAGCTACAAAACGCCTAGTTATATAATGGTCATTCTTATGACTATAAATCGTAGTCATATCAATGTCGTTTACAAAATTATAACGACCTAAAATAATAAAGATGTATAAGAGTCGGTAAAAGAATTGTATGACCTACTATATGACTTAAAAAGACGTTATAGAAGCATTAGGTCGGTTTTATGAACGCTGCTTTGCTATCACGAGCAGCAAAAATACATGTATTACAACAACAACGTTGCTTGATACAATTAGCAGACTCAAATTTTTAGCATACTACTGCACTAGGTTTTTTCGCGATCAGTATTGCGAGCATTCATAAAACAGGTCTATTATATGTCTTCAATAATATGACCTTATATGGAAACAAATATGCGACTTAGATTCACTGCATCGATATATATTAAGATAGTCGTATTAAAAGTTTTAAACAATTTCAATATGACCTTAATCATGATCAATTGAAATAAGCAGCCATTTTTTGTATTAATATATATGTTCATTACGGACCCGGTATAGCTAGCGCGATAGGAAAATGCGCAATGGGATTTAGCGCGAAACTGAAATGCCCGTTTTTGACGTTTTTTAAAAGGTTTATGTTTTTTATTATCCAGAAAACCTTATAGCATTTTTATAAAAACAACAAATTTCAAAGCCATCGCGCTATGTCTCAATCGGTCAAATGCTGCTTCGAGCTTCGCCGAAAATCCTCTTGCGCTAACTACACTGCACTACACTTCATTATATGGCTGTTTATAAAAACAAATGGAAACATATAAAAGTTCTAGGACATATAGATGGACGGTAAAAAGAAATCGTGACAAAGTATATAGTGGAAGTGGAAATTTCACTGAAATTGCCAAAAAAAATCCGATGCCAATGATGCTGTTGTTGCGCCAATTAAACCCTGTCTAAAAGATGTCAGCAATTTTAATAAAATTGTATGTATTCGAAATTGGAATGCCGGTTGTATTGCGCAACAAATTGAAATGTCACACATAAATTTTGAGTTCAGTGGTTGCGTTTTCAATAGTGCTGCTAAACTATTTGAAGTATTACTTAATTTATTAAAATGGAAGTATTTAATTGTGCTTTATATTTCTATATTATTTTGCGTACATAGACATATACCTGGTGGGATTGGGATAGAATTTTATTTTTAGAGTCCTGATAATGAATTCTTAAAAAAATGACTCACCCTAAATATTTTCATCAAGCTATTTGGCATTGGCATATGGCTGGTAGGATTGGAATGAAAATTTGTTTCTATGATAATGACAAACCCTTTCTAAAAATATATGACTTTCTTTCTAAATATTTCCATATCCTCATGAACCCAGAAATAGAATACAATCAAACTTGATATATAGTAATAAAATAAGCCATTCGTCTAAACGGCTGTTCGTGATTCTAAGAATCACAAAATAGACAAGCAATGCGAAACATTTTGAATGGTTCATTCCGCCGAATAGCTACTGGTTCTAAAGGCTTGTTCTGTGTAATGGCTCTTTGTGTACAATGGCCTATTTGTACTAGATATAATCAAATGGAATATTGAATTTAGATTATCTAGAAAATATATTGAACATTTTTTTCATAAGTACTATAGCAGCACCGTTCAAAGCGTTTATATATAAATTATTTTCCACTGAACTTTCAAAACAGTTTTACCAAGATGGAAAACTCTTATATAACATATTTGTCATATTCATTTTAAATATATGTCTAACAAGTCATACTATTTAAAAAATTGCTTGGATTTTCCGAAAAACGCAAAATCCCCACTGATTTGGAGAAATCAAATGTAGGGATATCTATTAGAGTATTGGAATATATTTTAATAACTGATCGATTCGAATTCGGTATTTTCTGTTTCTAAACTGACTATAATCGAGTTCGTTTCGAGGTTATAATTTCTAGAAAACCTAACTATATTAAAGTAATTTTCAAATTGTATTCTAGTATTGTGTGGTTTTAGCAGCAACACTGCGCCGCACAGTTCACATTGATCGCCTGCCGTTTAATGTAAATGTGTCACGTTTTATTTTGTGTTAACGTTTAATCCATCAGCTAGTACAAGTTATCAACGGCGATGGCGATATTCTGATTTTGTTTAAAAGTGCAACGCGTCAACTTCGTCATCTATTTTGGGCACATTTTTTGTGAGCAACCATTCTGGCTGTCCTGGAAATATGAAGCACGCTGCGACTAGTCGTCGGTGGCCAAGAAACTGGACAACAATAATAAAAAAAAGTAACGGAAGCATGTTCTCAACAATAATACATTGAAAACTGGTTTGTAATATTAAAATAAATTAAGTAAAAAATACATTTTAAAGTTTTATTTTCCATTTTACAGCTAATAACAAATTTGTTTTCTTTTGTTTTCCAATCTTTTTAGGTACATTTTGAAAATAATTGGATTCCAGTTATAATATAGCAACTTAAATTTATCGAATCTAGTTAAAATATAACTAAAATATAACTGCTCGATACAATTACTCTATCAGAGCGTTTCTAGCCAGAGGTTTTTTGTATAGAATCCAGTACGTAAACGTCTAAAATCTAGTAGGGGAAAACCGAGTTCACATTAATTTGTACTGGATTCCAGACATATTTGAGAAAATTGTCGTACGGGAAATGTGGCAGCCATATTTATTATGCAAAAATAAAAGTAGAATTACAGGATAAATACATATAAATTTGACAAAAAGAATATGTCTTACATTTTTATATTTATAGCTCTTTGAATAATTATATAATTTCAACTATTAAGATGAACATTTAAAACACACCTTAAATTTTAATTTTGTTAATATTCATTATTTTGATGGCGCTTTGATTTTTTGAGGTATATTTACCTACTTTACCAATAAAAAAATCTCCGGAAGTTTTTGCATTAGTAAAATGCTTAAAAGTCTCTCTTACCATATTTGCATTTTATTTTTTGATGACATTTTATCTTACATTTAATACTAATACTAGATTTACCAATACGAAGGTTTGAGACCCTTAATATTTGTATACAAAAATAGTCTTACTTATAGATAGATATTAATTTGGGAGATTCACCGCCTAGAAAGAAAATCGGCATGCATGCCTTCAAAGTGGCCCTAACTTATAGTAAAATATGAATTATATGTTTATCCTTTTCTTTGAAAATATTTGTACGGAAATACGACTATTGAGTCGAATAAAAGTCTTTTAAAGATTGTTACGACCTTCTAACGTTTCTTATATGACTTCAATATGTCTAATTTTCTCCAGATTAATACGACTACATAGTCCTATAAGGGTCGTATAACTATAAAGTCATATAAAAGTCATAAGAATTAGTCTATACGACCCTTTCCCAACCGTCCATTTTCGGTCGTATAGAATATATATATATATCGTCAATAATTAGGTCGTGATGACGTCTTTAAGATACTTATATGACAAAAATGTTATATGGGAGGTCATCATGAATTTGATGATTGCGAAAGGACGGTGGGACAATGAAGTTGATTTGTATACCAGCTGGTATGCAACAATCTTCTCCATAAGACAAGAGATGGACTGGACATGCCGTAAAAGGCTTGGCAGTATTTTTCTGTGGAGCCAGTCGAAGTGACTGGCGTAATATTTGAAACTTTGGGAGGGTGAAGCAAAGGCATGTTAGGTATGGAAGTGTGGTGCTCTGAAGGTATGGGTTGGGGATTTATAATATTGGCGAACGATATTGAGTGCCTTCTATTTTTATTGGAATTTCGGTGTCTTAAAAATGCATAAATATGCACCATAAAATGTACTAAAAAGTGCAAAAATTGCACTAAAAAATTGGAAAAAATGCAAATAAAAACATAGAATTATTATTAAATATAAACAGAAAATATACTAGTTATTTTTTAAAAGAAAAAATAAAAATTAAACTAAATTCAATTGAACAATATTTTATAAGTATGATGCCTTTTAAAATATATTGTACACAAAATATAAAAATTGTTGTTACCATGTGTTAAATCATGTGATAATTTAAATTATTTTTACCTTTTTTAAAAAATAGTACCGAAGAAATATTTGTTACCGTAAAGAAATGATTGCAATTGTATACGTGTACATGTTTTTGGGTATATTTTGAATATATTTTTAAGTCTTTTTTTATTTATTTTGGGCACATTTTTGGTGGGCAATATTGTTTATTTTTTGGTACAATTTCGTTTAAATATAATAAATTCAAATATGCTCAAAATGAATAAATTTAAAAATATTATTAGTATTATTTGAAATATATAAATACTTAAAAATGGATAAATTTAATAAAGTGTAGTTAAAATAGGTAAATATCCTGAAAATATGTGCTAAAATATGCATAAATGCACTAACCTAAAAATATATATTTAAAATTGTAAAATAGACAAAAACAAGTGCAACTCATTTGATTAAAAATTCGATCAGCTATATTTTAGTATCCTTAAAGGCATGTTTTAAATGTACTCAGACACAAATGTATTTACATTTTTATCCTGGCCCTAATAATTACCATAACTCGCTTGTCGAGTGTTCTGCCGTTCCCTCGCTTCCACGATAAGCTGCTGCTTCTTCTTGATGAGCCTTTGGTAGTGCGAGCATTCTGTGAAGTTGGCTGCATGGTCTTCCTTGTAGTTGACCCACTGGGCGTCGATTCGTCAGTGCAAATCCTTGTGCAGCTGCCAGGTGGGTGGTCCTCCCAACAACTGACGCAGCGATTCTGTGTGGCACAGTTCCTGGATGTGTAGCCATATTGCCACGGTGGTAGCACTGTTAAATTCTTTGAGGCTTCATACGTTCGAATCGTATATTCATCAGTACGAGGAATTTCTTCAACGACAAGAGATAATCTACATCGCTGTTAGGCTCCAGTTGAATCAGAAAAGATATTGTTCCTTCTTCTCCCGCTTCTATGGAAAAACGTTTAATTTTTGTTACCTTGATGTCCACTTCCAGGTCTTTGAGATCATCTTTGATGTCTGTCTCGTTGAAGGTGATCACATTCGTGCATTTGTCTTCCTTCGCGTCAAAAAATGGTGCTCGATGTCCGTGGTTTTGACAATCTCACGGGCTTTTAAAAAGTCCTCTCGCAAGTTTTTTATAATGTGCGAACACCTCGAACTTCTTGCAAGTCAGTGTGGATGGACTATGTGTTCATATCACAGGCCATGATTGGAGGTGGCTTTGTGGACTTCTTGGCGGATGTGGAAGGCTTACCTGTTGTCTGGCGAGTCCTGATTGGCGCCTTCAACGGTAAAGGTTTCAATACCTGAGATCTTGATGCAGTACCTGGTACCTGGCGCTTCTTTTCTGGTGCGGTCAATATCGATGGTGCAGTACCTGTGGGCAAAGCGGCGCCAGTACCTGAGGGTATTGCGTCACAATCGATTTCTTATACGCCGCCTTTTGCACTATGGTGAATGGCGCCTCTGTGGAGGCTTCATCTTCATCTGTTTTTCATATCTAAAATAGAAAAGATGTTGTTAGATGCTGGAATCTCTTGTAGTGCCAATACTTGTGCCGTCAGCTGTTTGACGGCTAATGAAAGGGCGTTTTTACACTTTTCCAGTTCCTTTATATATTCCTCTAAATTCGGCGCTGGGCTGTTTTTCTTTGATGAAAAAGAGCTGGAGTCAACAGTTTATCTAAATCACCGAGATGTAGCCGTCGTCGCCGTTCTATCCGAGGCGTTGCCCCCGTCGGTATCTTCACTAAATGAATGATGGTGACAAACTTCTGGGCTTCTCAGGATCAGGATATGAATGGGTGAGATATACATGACCGATTTGTACTCGTGTGTACACGGTTTTGTCTCGTCTGCAGGAAAATTTAAATTCACGGTTTTTGTGTCCTTAACTTCTCGTAATTTGTTTTCTGTTGTCTGGTTCAGTTTGTTTCTCTCGTACGCTTGAACATGTGGTTTAAATATGTTTTCTTCTTTTGTAGTAGAGTAATCTTTTACTTCGTTTTTTTTCTGGATAGTTTCTTTAGCTGCAATGTTTGGATTTTCGTTACCACTGTTGCCTACGTGCCCAGGGATCCAAATGAGTGTAATCAAGCTCAATAATGTTTTTAAATAGTCTCTAACACTGGCGACAATGCTGCTGGATGTTTTAATTGACTAGATTAATTGAATTTTGCTTTAGGGAGCCGCTTAAAATCTAATAATGAAAACTGCTTGTTGAACAACTTTTATTTCTGAGAAAAAGCATGAAATTATGTTTCTTCACATGATTTTGAACCATCCGTGTATACATCGCTTGAGTCTAGAAATCGTCAGAAGTTTTCTTGTAAAATGATAGTATATATTTCATTTGTTGTATCTTCTCTGTTGTGCATTTTAAGATTGGTGATTATGTTAGACGGTATTATCCAGGGTTGATTTTGTTGATTTGTTATCCAATTTTTGTCTATCTCAAATTCACAAAATTTTCATAGGTTCATATAATTTTTCGAAGTCAAAAATAACGCAACTAAATATTCTTTTTTTTTATATGCTTGTCTAATTTTAGATTCGAGAAACCAGATGGTCATTTGTTTTTCTATGGTTACAAAATCCTGCTTGGCATTGGCTAATAAGTTTTCTTGAGTCCAATATCCATGTTATCCTTTTGTTCACCATTCGCTCGATAAGTTTTCCAAAGCAATTTGTAAGCAATATTGGTCTGTAGTTCTTAGGATTTGTGGGTTGATTGTTACTTTTAATGATTGGGATAATAAGGGCTTGTTTCCACTTTTTCTGGAAAATGGTTTTTAGAGAAGAGGAAGAGAATAAATTGTTGGTCTAGATTTATCATAATAGAGTTCCACATATTTTTCAGAAGTTGTTTGGGAATTAATTTAAGATACGAATTGCTACCATGTTTTTTATCTCCTGTTTAATGGTAAGCCTTGCTTTAGCTCATTTTTGTTAAAAATTTATTATATTTTCAAAAGTGGGATACTGTTTAAATTGGGCCAGAGCTGGCTATATGTCTCAAATCACCAGTTTAATGTCATTTGTTACTTACATTACTGGCGTACTTGGAAATATTAGCATCTGCTGATTTCAAGATTTTATCTTTTACGTGCTGGACTATATTTTCTTCGTTTCATCAAAAATGATTTCGGATCGAAATTTTTCCCAGTTTATGTTTCCATTTTTTTGAAATTGTTGTGTTGGTGTAGGATGTTGGCAGAGTGCATACAATAGGAAAGTGGTTACTTCCAAGAAGGTCTTCATGAACATTCCAATCTAGTCAAATTGATATGTTTGGTGAGGCATAGACCCATCCACACACCAAACTGACATGATCAAGTTCATTCTATGAGAGTTTGTGATTAAACCTAAAACCAAGATATTTTATTTTATTACTGTAACCAATCAATGACACACCCAGGATAAGTTAATAACTAGTGCTTTTGTCTTTGAATGATTAAGTTTTAATTAGTTTAGATGCGACCATTCAATTATTTTATCAAGATCATTATTAGCCATATTAATTTAATGATTAATAAACATAGAAACATTATCCAGTGAAGATAATTTAAAAGTCAATTTCACACAGATTCCATGGTCCTTACGTTTGAATAAGTGCTGTGCAAAAATTCTTCTCAATTTTGTCAGAAGAATGCAATACCGATTGTGCTTGCTTTCCACAAATTAATTTATTGTTTTTGGCACGTGTTATTAGCTTTTCTTGAAAACGTTTTTTGGTGAGAAAAATGCACACTCGGCAGTGCATTCTTTTCCCTGTGATAAAAAGTTATTAAAAAAAATCAAACCACCTGAAAAACATATTTTGAGCCTACATCAATCTACACAATTTTATTCATTGTCCTTTCTCATCTTCTTCGCTCTCCACTTCTAAAGTACGATGAGTTATGAGTTATATTCCTGTACTTACAAAAAGTACATGTAACACATTTAAATATAAACTAGATTAGTTTGAATGAAATATTATTAGAAAATAAATACTTCCATTTTACATATATATTATAATGTTTTCAATTGATGGAAAATACAAAAACGTTTAAAGAATACGAAATTCTCAATAAATAATATATTTATAAGTCAAATCTTCTGCAACTATATAGCGCAAAAATATATACTTTTCAGAATTGTAACAGAAACAATCAAATGTATTATTATGCAAATTTAAATAGTAATTAAATTTCATGAGTTATGACTTTAAGCGTGCGATAATTATTGACTAATTTATATAAATGAAGATAGATTGCACGTAATAATAAGTGACTCAATTATTGTCACACGATGTAACAAAATCAGACACTTTAAACAATCATATTTAATGACATGAAGTTTATAATACTGAAATAATAAAAAAATGAATAGTACTTGATGAACTGCAAGAGATAAATAATCGATAAACATATAAACGCTAGATAAACGCGTTGATAGCAACAACTTTAACCGCGGCGATGCATTTTATTATCAAACCAATTACACGTTTTGCGAAAACTTTCCATCCGTTTTATTATTCGCGAACAAGAGGCAATTTTATAATATTATTCAGGAAATCCAAATATAAGCTATAAATACGCCTGTACTTATGCAACCATCCGTCGACTGGTTGCCCGATGTAAATTCGCACATTAAACCACAAATAGTAGTCTGCGTAAATACGCACGCCGGATTACAAGTGACGCGATAACTTGCGTGTAATTACACGATAACATGAAAATATTTATATAAATATAATATAAAATATATTAATAATAGTATATGCAATGAATATAGACGTAATAAATGGTTTGCGTGTCATTAATACACCGTCTGCTAGAAATGAGAGAAGAGAGGAGAAAAAAAACGAATATTTTAGTTTAAATAGGTAAGTCTTAAAATATGACGTTTTAAATAGTAATTGTTTTGTCTAGGTATTTAAAATGTATTTTTAAAAGTGTAAGATTTATTTTTTGGTATCACTCTTGATTATAAATCAGTTATCAATGTCATCATCATCTTCATCATGACAAAATAAAAAAAAACATAAAACTGATATTCTGGAGAAGGAGGAGGACAGATATTCAGTATCAACACACAATAGCTTCGAAAGTCTAACAGATGATGAGGATATGATAACAGAGAACACCTCCGTCACAAAAACACAACCAAATCCTATACTGATCAACAGACTATCACAGACTACAATATAATAATTGAGCTTTCAAATGAGAAAAAATCAACTTCTACACCCACCCATCCAAGGAACTGAAGCCAAAAAATATTATACTTAAATGCGTAGACAGATCGTTCAGTAATGAAGAAATCCAGGAAGCCATAGAGAATGGGACCTAGAACAGATACTTGCGGATAACCAGATCGAATAGGCAAACAATTTGAAAGACTACCAAAAATATCAACACACTGGCTACCGATTAGAAAGATAAAATTAACTATTAAATTTACAGCCGATGAACAAAAACAAGAATGCATAATAAGTTTTTGGGAAAGGATCTTATGACATATGCCTTTGAAAAGTCAAGTTATATAAGAATAGTACACAGTTTTGTATCCATAAATACACACATTTCTTCTCTAGCATTCCTACTTATCCGACATAAAAATATTTACCTTATTATCCTGGTAACAGTATTTTCCCTGATGGTCAACGAAAACGCACAACTTACGAAGTGCATCCTGCGAAGCTTTGGCTCAGATTTATCCGATACACTTTGGATGTGGTAGCGCAATATGCCCTTCGTTGGTCATATGCCTGGCTTTTCTCTTGATGAGAATGTCGGACACCTTTTTGGCATGATAGAAGAGTTGGTTAGGTCCTTCTATCAGGGGGCCAAACGCATGTTCCGTGGCAGCAAACACCATGCGGAAACCACCGTTAGTCTATACTCATTCCTCTTGAGTAACCACTTCGTAGCTGACACTCCATCGTTCATCTTCTCCAGTCTTACTTGAACCCTCTCGTCAGTTACGCCATGTTGTCGAGGTATGTTGACTAACACTGTTCTGGACACAGGAATTTCGTTCAGTCCTACAACAGCTAATTTAGAGTTAGGTACTTCGAACCGTGGAACAACCTCCATAAGCCACACTTAGATTGTGTGTCTGCTGCTGTAAACTTATGTACACCATCTGAGTAGGATCTAGAAACGAATCCCGAGTTTGTGTCGATTGCTATATCAATGGCTACGATTAGTTGCTTTAATATATTATCAGACTGTTCTGGTCTCGTTCTACGTTCAGGATCATTCATATTTGCTATGGACATCCTGTATTCTCGATCAACCACTTCTGCGAAGCTGCGTGAGAGACTGGATGGTCTTGTTAGGTCCTTGTCTCTTTTTCACCGCTCTGTGCCTTTGGAAATATGTCATCAGGGATTTTCCTCTCATTACATTCTTTCGAACTTTAAGGAGCATTCCGAGAGTTGGATCTTGGTACTTTGTTACCATCCTGTCGCTCCTTTGATTGACCTACTTCTGACTCAATAACTGCCGTAGGTATGGTTGGATCATTATCGAACTTAATAGCAAAACCTCTAGGAGAGCTAGTTATCGGTAGTAAGCTACTAAAATGACTCCCTTTAGGTATGCTACCATCGGTTGCGATCCTACGTAAATTTGAATGGATCTTGCATTAGTTAAATGGGTGATGACAGCCAATATTGGGATTGCTGACCACCCCTTCAGTTTCCTTTCCTCTTTTACCGTTATGTATTGCCAAACGCATGTCTTTGGCTTTGTAGCGGTTGCGCTCTCTCCGTTTCTCCAACATCTTCTCCAATGTTACACGTGCCCGCTGAATTCGCTCTCCTTCTCTTCCCGTTTCTTTCCTGTGTACGGAGATATACTAGAGAATATACTTTCCTGGAAGGACCACTTGGACTACAAACTTACCAAAGCCACCAATGTCTTTTGGCAATGTCGGAAGGCTTTCGATAGTTTGTGGGGACTGTCCCCAAAAGTGGTTACCTTTAGCCATTATCAGACCCCTCACATCATACGGCTCCATCGTGTGGTGGCAAAGATCGATAAGGGTATCGGCCGTAAGGCAACTAGAGAAGTTCCAACGACTGGTTTGCATGGGCATATCCAGTGCCATTAAAATCAGTCCCACCGAGATCGAAGAAGAGGTGCCTGTTTACATTTTCTCCGTCAGACCAGCCGAACTTATATCGCTGAGCGCCTCCAGAATCACATCTGGACTGGTTCTTACCCGTAGGCAGGCGCAACAAGAGCTATCACATCATACGTCTTCTGGTCTCTCAGAAATCCAGGCCCACGAACCGGCAGACCTTTAAGACGAAAATGGTAGTGAAGCACACATCCCTAGACCAGAAGCGGCGATCGCTATATCAACATCACTCAGGAAATCGTGGGTACAATATGTGTTGAGCAGCAGTCAGATCTTGGTCTCCAGAAACGATGAGCTTAGTTTCTTAGGTCACTGCAGACTTAACAAACACCTGCATTAGTTGCTTTATTCTTCTTAAGAATCCTCAATTAATTTCTTCGCTGAGTGTCCTGCACTAGACATCCTCAGATGTCAAGTGTTTCATGCCTACAAGATCCTCCTTGGCTCGCAACACCTGTCTCTCTGAGTAGGACTGCTGAGATATTACGAAAGATCTGGTAGGTTCGACCGACTCTAGTTTACGGGTTTAAGCACAATGGGCCCACTCTGTGGCCTACTTACCTACCTTTCTCTTAAGAGAATCCCCTTTCCCTCATAATCATCATTAAGGGTCCTCCAAAAGGTCCACTCCAAATAAAAAATCGCACTATTTTTTATTTGTAGTGGACCCTTTTTCGATTGACCTCATTTTAACCACAAATGACCATCAATAACTTTGTCTGACAATCGTCAGTTGATTTTTTATGTGCTCAAAATGTGGAAAATTGAATGCCGCAAAAAACAGTTTTTCCATTTGAGAAGATGCAAACGCAAAGTTCGCACCTATAGACCTACTTTTGGAATAACTTTTTAACCAATCATTTGGTTGCTGAATTAAAGTTAATGGTGGTCATTTGTGGTTTAAAATGGTTAAACTAATGCCAAAAAAACACTATTTTTTATTTGGCGGTTGGCTCCTACAATTTTTTAACTTTGAAATATCCTTTAAACCGATTTTTAGGAATGGGACAATCGAATGGCGAAAAAATATTTTTTCGATTTGTCTCTCTCTCTATTTAGTCATTATATTGAAATAGATAATAATTATAATATAAAAAACCCGGAGCTAAATTCAATTTCCGCATTACTGTGAATTTGAGATCAAACCATATCAAAACACACTCATTTCGTCAGTTATTTTAATCGCAAGCGCGAGCATTAAATCAACAAAAATCATACCACATTTTGTTTTGCGTTTTTTTTCGTACGCAAATTTTATTTAATCTTGCGAGATGTATATATATATATATATATATATGTATATGATAATATATAATGTATATATGATATGTATGCAAAATGTATATAATCAAATGTAATTATATATTATTGTTTGTGTAATGTGTATAATTTATCTTTTTAATTAGTATATTTGTTTAAAAAACACGCTTTACAGTATAGTTAGTATTTATAAATATTGTGAGTTATATGTCGCCAAGTAAAATACTTGGTATGTAAATAATAAATAGAAGCTCTGCTAAACGAAGTCCTAAAAGGGGTAATTATATATTTAATATATAAATTATATTTATATATATGGAATATCGAGATTGATGAGAATATCGATAATAATGTAGCAGACATTATTAAGCGCCTTTTTTCGGTTAATAGGTCTTTTCAAGATTAAAATCCCGGTTCAAAACGGTTACCTAAATTCCAGTCCGTTTTAACTTTTCCAACAAAATTAGACTTAAATAGATTCATTAAATTATAAAATATTTGAATCCGCAAGTTAATACTTATAAAATAAAATCATCTTGTATATTTTAATTCAATTTTTTGTTTTTTTTTTTTTGGAAAAATGAGCGAGTTAGAAAAATGACAAAATCTGATTTAAAAAAACATTTTCGGTAAATAATACAAGCCGGCATC
>JAAAKO020027474.1:0-13853 GCA_010015015.2 Bolitophila cinerea
ATGGGCCCAACTTTCGAGGCCTGCATGCCTACCTTCTTTCGGGAGGGTGAATCTCCCAATAAATCAATATCTATCTATCTATTATTTCTTGATTTCACAAAGACGTTTGACTCCGTTAACCACGACTACCTAATATTTCTGTGGCTGCAGTAAAGTTGCATCGTTCTTATCTGGTCTGGTCGCTCACAAATGGTTTGTATTGATGATCTTTGTTCATCTTACGCGGATCTCGTGTGCGCAGTTACACAGGGTTTAATTCTTGGTTCTCTTCTTTTTCTTTATATATTCCTAGTACTTGTGTGCATAACGATTGCAGCATGTTCGCTGGTTATGTTCAATTTAAGTTTAGTGATCCTCTGAAGAGTGGTCCTGATATTGTTTACATTGTTAACATTGAACTTGACAGGATAAAAAAGATCGTCTGAGGACAATGGTCTCAAATTGAATCCGCATAAAACGAAAGCTTTTTGATCTTACCAATTGGACCATTATTATGTTGGGTGACATTCCAGTAATTCCGACGAATTAAAATTTAAAATCTTGGAATACTTTTTAATATAACCCTAACTTGGTCCGATCATGTCAACTCCATTTGTGGCAGGATCTATGGTGGGCTTCGGCGACTTTAGAAGCTCTCTAATTTGATTCCTGAGGAACAACGTTTACGACTGGTTAAGGCTCTGTTGATACCGATTTTTACCTATGGCAACATTGCGGTGAATTCTATGACATGTGAGTAAAAACTTAAGCTTTCAGTGGCATTCAATTCTTGTCTTTGATTTGAGTTTAGGTTGAAAATATACGATTATATATCCATGCATTCCGATCTAATTTTTGGACGTTCGCTTATGAAGTACTATGATTACAGAGTATGTTTGTTAATGTTCAAAATTATAGCTCCGTGAACCTGGCCCCAAAAATAAATTCGGGGGCCAACTTTATGTTTTCACGATTTCACCCCCCAGATATGAAAACCTTTTTTGGGACATTAGATTGACCATTTTTTGACAACAAATGACCATCAACTACTTTGATTGTCCACCCTCGGTACAAAAGTTGTCCCGAAAAAAGGGTAAAAGAGTTAATTTCACGTTTGCACCCCCAAATTTCTTTTTTTTAATACTGTATTCGATTGACCATTTTTTCACCTCAAATCGTCATCAACAACTTTTTGACCACCCTCGGTTCAAAAGTTATCCCGAAATAGGGTTAAAAGGTTAATTTGATTACGCTGAAATCCACCAGTCTTGAAGTTTATTTTATTCGAGCACTCGCAACCCACCCCGGTTGTTATGAGTCGTCGTGATTTGTCTTGAAAGCTATAGTCGCTATATATATATATACATTTTTTGTGATATCTCTTTGTACTAAAGTCTTTCTTGCTCTATTTCGTCAACGAACTGGTAACATCAACGCCATTTATTTAAGGTCAAAAAATGGTCCATCGAATGCCCCAAATATAAAACAGGTTTTCCTATCTGGGGGGTGAAAACGTGAAAACGAGAAGTTGGCCCCCGAAATTATTTTTGGAATAACTTTTGAACAGAGGGTTTTTAATCAAAGTTTTTGGTAGTCATTTGTGTTCAAAAAATGGTCAATCGAATGCCGCAAAAAAATATCACTTTTTTCGATTTCGGGTGACAAACGTGAAGTTGGCCTTTTTCATCCGTGGTATTTCGTTATGGAATTCGCTTCCTATACTAATGAAGAGAATGGGTAATGTAAATCGTTTTAAAAGGGATTGCCTCCGTCACTTGTGTAATCTGTAATACATTTAATTACTGCAATAATGGCATAAAATGCAAAACTTAATCAATGCCCGTTTACACATCTAAAGGGAAATGGAAAGAAAAGAGAAATGTTTTTTATTTTTTTAAAGAAAATCTTCTTTTAACTATTATACATGTTGTTCATGTGAACAATGATTATTGGGGATAGTTGTATTCCTTTTTACGGTTTTTTTTATGGTTTCTTATTAACTACTAACTCTAAGGCTCAGTACTATATTGATTGGTCTATTGCAGTGCTCCGATCCGTGCCTATGCTGTTTACCTATGTATTCCAATATCTTAACTGTAGGCTGTAAATCTGTAATGGACCAATTGCTCTGAGCTTTATGAAGATCGACCTTTCTTTTTTGTTTGTGACCAAAGTGTTGGCATATTTATAACTTGTAACTAACAATAATAAAATCATTTTTTTTGAGTTAGTGGCACCAAATGTGTTAGATTTGTTAACTTGCCATCAAACATTTGTTTTGCAAATGCTTCAAAACTACTCCTTAAAGGGTTCAGACAACCACCAATTTAGTTTTAAGATATTTTTAAAAAAATATCTGTGTCTTGTAAAAAAATGTATTTTTTTAATTAGGTACAGAAAAAATATTCATTTTGGACAACGTATTAAACGTAATATTTTCCAAGTGTGCTATTGCGCACTGACAATCTACTACTTCGCTAAAAATATATATTTTACCTATGAATAAACAAGAAATGGCACACTCTTATACAAACATAGCATACATAGATAAATATGTACACTTAAATATGTACACTTAAGTTTAAATCACCTGTGTTTGTTTAGATAGGTAACAATAATCAAACATGTACAATAAAGTTTAAACCGCACCTGTGTTTATTTGGCCCCATCCACCAAAATGACTATAAAAACCAAATGTTCCATTATAAAAATCATCAGTTCAGTTTTGTACTTCCCAAAAGTAAAACCAAAACAATCTCACCATGCAGATCATCGCTATCGTTGTCGCTGTCGCAGTAGCCGCCCAATGTGCCCTGGCCGCTCCAACTCCAGAACCCCAAGTTTTATCCACCATTTTGGCTGATATGATTGTTGGTTTATTGGGTTAAATGGGTGCTTCTACTGGATGTTCCAATGGAATCGTCAGTGTTTTTAACGGTGCCGTGCCAGCTGCTGCTGATTGAGGATTTTCGCAAACAATATCTTTTAAATGTCTGCTGATTCTATCAATAGCTGTTTTCTCGACGAAGTTACCTAAGCACTTGATTTGGAATATCAATAAAGAATAAATCTATATATATGTATATGGAACCATTGTGCTCCTCCGAACTTGTTGGGATCTAATAATGTGTTTACTACATACCTTTTTGTGGCTGATACCACAGCATTAAATCCTGTGATATGCTGTTAAGCTACAGGATTTGCTTATTACTACAGAAGAAGAGTCCACTACAGAGTTTTTGTTAAGAGAGTACTACTTGTAGTAATGATTTATCGTCTGTGTCCTCTGTCCTATGACTCTAGTGTTTGCTGTTTAGCTACCTGAGTCCGTATAACTGCACCACATCCGAAGTGCTTACTGCGCTGCTTTGGCCCTTTTTCGGTTGGAAGTCTGGCTTTTCTCGTGATGAGGATGGCCGACACCTTTGTAGCCTGATAGTATATGAGATTACCTCCGTTCTTCAGGAGGCCTTATGAGTATTCTCCTACAGCAAAATCCATGCTCTTGGTTTTCTCCTTCCTTTTGACGGTCCATTGAGTAGCCGAGACCCCAAAGTTCATCCTCTCCAATCTTACTTGTACCCTGTCGTCTGCCAGTTCAACCACAGCTAAAATGCAATTTTGCACCACAGCCATGATTGTGAGTCTGCTGCTGAAACCTTGTGTACCCCGTTTGAGTGCGATGAACTGTGGAATCTGGGGATAAAAGCAAAGTCCGAGTCAGTCCAGCTTCAAAAAGAAGCTTGAGAATGAACTCGTCTTCCGATCTGGGTTTTACATGTTTGCGATGGCAATCCGGAACTTACCAGCCACAGCTTCTGCAAAACTGCGAGAAATACTGGTCTGGTTAGGACCTTGTCTCTATTTTGTCGGTCTTTCTTGTGGTGATTGGACCCTTTCGAGTCAGATGGAGTGTCCCAAGTGTAGGATCTTGGTAAGGGCTTACAATTCTTACTCTCTTTCTTGTTCACCTCCTCTCCTTCTTTACTTTACAATTTCGTAGATTGATCCTTATCGAACTGGGTACACTACCATTAGATGAGCTTGTTTTCGGTAGCGAGCTACTAAACTGACTCTCTTCTGGCTTCATACCATCGGTTTGGAACCTACACGTGTGACAGCCTTAATCTTGCGATCCAAAGAACAACTATTAGGATTGCTGAACACTATATCTGCCTGTTGTCTTCTGTTCTCGCCTGTTTCTTGGCCTGTCGTGCTGCCTTAGCTTTAGTACGATTTCAATCCCTTCGTTTCTCCACCATCTCAAATAACTTAAGCCTGTTTCTTGAGCCAGGGAATGTATTTTTGATGCCTTCCACTGTCCTACTTTTTGACCACAAATCACCACTAATAATTTTGATTGAACACCCTACGTGAAAATAATATATTCCTACAAAGATGTAGGTGCCAACTTCGATTGACCATTTTTTTTAACAAAATGACCATTAATAATGTTGACTGATCAGTCTTTGTTAAGAAATTATTCCAAAAAAAGTCAATCGCAAAATGCCGCAAAAAAACATTTTTTTCTATTTGGGGAAAATGTGAAGTTGGAACTCGAACTTAATTTGTTTTCGTTTACAAATCAATTTCTTTTTTCTTTTTTGGGGTCAAACATGAAATTGGTCTCCAGAACTTTAAAATATAATAATTCTATTAATTCTCTTTGCATTTTAAAACATTGGTATATTTAATATATTTCTTTTTTAAAACCTATCCTTCCTTCCTTATATTATTCCCAAAACTGCTATACTTTGACGTAAGTGAGGAGCTTTTAAGTACACATACGAAGGATCTAAGAGAGCTACACTGTCTGTTTTTCTCGGAAACTGTTAAGGTCACCCATGTTAGACTGGACTTGTATGTGACGCGTTCTAGAGACATTGATCGACACTAGTCGTTAAAAAAAGCTTATCTTACTGAACCGTATCTATCAGGCGCGTTCCAGGGTGGCGGATTGTGTCCCTGTCGGTTATTGGAGTGTAACTCATTCAATTTTGAATGAAATAATTTAGTTGGGTTAATTCCTCGTTTAATATGGGGTCCGATATCTGATAACCTCCAGAAAGTGTGACTAAGTTGACAAAATGGGGTCATCTCCGACAGATCTATGGTTTATTCGGTACATCTGTTGAAGTACTCACAAATCTGGGAATATAAGTTCATCCTTACCATGGTCCAGGTCGTTTCAACAATGATAAATTTCCCTGAACCAAAGCTCCATTCCATTGACAACGGGTTCCCAAAGGTTAGATCGCGTTAATTTATTGACGATACACCTTTGGAGAACCTCTGGTAAAATAAAATGAAAACAAAAAGATTCTACACTAGCTTAATTTAATACTTCATAAAATATATAATAGTCGAATGGCGTTGTTGTAAGTACGTACGGTTCTACGATCGTCTGTTAACGGACTCGTATATCGTTTGTGTGGGTGTATGTGTGTAAATGTGTATGTATACATATTGTTTTTTGTAATTCATATCTGTGATTATGATGAACGCTACACACATATAACCATCTCTGGTTATTTTATTTATTAATGTTTTTTGACCATTTTAGACTTAATATATTAAATTTCATATTTTGTTCATCTTTACTTTGCCTATAATTTTTGGCTAAAAAATTTTCAGTCCACCTTGGCCTTTTAATAAAAATTCTTAACTATTTCGGAAATTTTAGGCATTTTGTCCATTTTTCAATTTGCCTAATTTTGTTTTAATAAAAGTGGATCCTTTTTTAAATAGTGCCCTTTCTTGTATTTTTTTATTTTTTCAATTATAGTTTTATGAATCAAGCAGATTTTATTAATTAAATCCAAACAAAGTCTGAATAGGAAAACCATCTAATGAACTTTCCACAGAAGAAATAACGCCCATTCCTAACCTCCAATATATATAAAAAAGCATTGTAACAATAAAAGAAACTTTTTACACGCAATTTGGCCAGAGAAACATTGTTATTTTAAGCGATTTTCACTTTAGTCATGCTTTGCTTCTGGTAAGACAAGTTGACGTAAGACTTATATGTATATCTTTCATAATGTTCAATTGTAAAAACAATGTAAGACCAGAAAGACTGGAAAACAAAAATTATAAACTTTAGGTCAATTGGTTGATTTAAACGATTGGTTGTCATGGATATTGTACTTGTCCTAGTCCCCTTTACCTGTTCTTGTAGCCTGATTATAACTTAAAAATTGGTTTAATGATATTACAATGTAATTAACTTGGTCGGAGACCGAATGAATCAGGAGACCATTTTTAAAGCTATTGTTAGGTGTCACAGAAAATCTTAAACCAGCAGAATCACCAGTAGGGGCACTAGGCATTGCAAACGGCGCGGCGGTCAGCGCACTAGCGGCCAGTTGAGACAGCTCATTATATCTATTGGCCTGTTATGCTTGAATTATTTTATGTATTATGCCGTATAAAGTATCAGCAGGGGCACCAGCTGGAACGGTACTGCGAATTGCGGTCAGTGTACTAGTGAGGAGTGGAGACAGCTCTTTGTTGATAAGACTAACAGGGATACCAGTTGGCATGGCACTGCGAATTGCGGTCAGCGTAGTAGCGAACATGTGAGACAGCACATTGGTTATTGCTCCAGCAGTTGAGACAGCTGATATTTTATAGCACCGAAAGAAGTACCAGATTGCGAGGCACTGAGAATTGTGGTCAGCGTTTAAGCGAACAGTTGAGAAAGCTCATTGTTTTTATTGGCATCTAATACTTTTGCAACTTTATTGACTATGCCGGATACAATATCAGCTTCGGTCGACGCTGTGGAGTGGGCACACTGGACGGCCAGGATTAGGCTAGCGACAGCGAATAACTTCATGGTGATTTCAAATTCAAAACTGAACTAATGATTTCTTAAAGAAAACATTTGAGTTTTATAGTAATTTTGGTGAATGGGTCCAATCAAACACTGGTTGTTTAAACTTTAGTGTACAATTAATCAATTGTTAGCTATAATATAAAGCAACACAGGTGATTTTAGATTAAGTGTTAATCTATTAGTTACTATAACTACGCAATATTACATTGAATATTACAATATTGAATTGAAAAACACCTGAACATGCCAATTATTGTTTATCACATTTTTTTATTAAATTTACATCATGACTAATAAATTAAAAAAAAAAAAAATTGTAAGGTTTTATCCATTACTGTTATTTGTTAATCTTTAAATGTTCTCAATGGCCGCATAAGTACATCAAAAGATTACAACTACGTAAGGTTCTTGACTGTAGTAAGATTGGCCGAATTTTGATTGGCCGAATCACGATTGGCCGAATAATACGATTGGCCGAATCCCGATTTGCAGAAATTCAATTAAACAAAACATAATTGACCGGAAGATACGACTGGCCAAATGATATTATTGGCCGAAAAATCACCATTGGCCGAATCACGATTGGCCGAATAATATGCTTGGTCGAATGATACGATTGGCCGAATGTCCAATCATGATTCGGCCAATCGAAATTTGGCAAATCTTATCATTTGGCCAATCGGGATTCCAGTTGGCACATGGAGAGTCTCGATAATAATATAATTTATTTAGTTTGTGAATTCTCATTTCTCATGTCAAACTGCCGATATTTGACCAAAAAACTTTTTTTGAACTTGGCCAATGTTAGCCACATTGCTGTATATGTTAGAAAAATGCGATTTGGCGAAATTACCAATTGCAAAAACAAAACAGATTGCCGCTGACGGGAGCAAAAGTTTGGCCAAATGTCCAAATAGTTGGCAAATTTCTATTTAAAAAAAAATATAAGAAAAAAATTGCAATATATTTTTGACAACGTACAATAGCAAAAAAGCTACTTCCCCCATTCAACTTCACTGATAACACCTGGCAAGTCAGCCGGTAAAACAGCGGCTTGCCTGCGGGAGCTTAAGAGTGAGCACACTCTGGAATGACGCACACGTTTAAGTCAATATTTATTTTATTTAATTGAAACTCGTGTCTAACATGATGTTTTCTTCTATTTAAATATTCAAAATCAGCTGATCAAATATTAACAACACATTTCGAACTGCGCTCTTGAGAACTGTCAATAGATAACAAACTAGGTATTTTGTTTAATTTTAAATCTTAAACGTTTCAATATTTTGATATTGAATCCATTTTTTTCCAAAAACCATTAGTTTAGTTTGGAGTTTATCTGGAGCTTCATCAGTGAAAATAGAATACAATGAAGATGTTCGCTGACATTTTTGCGTCTTTCGGGCTGTTAATATAAGTATAATATAAGTTTAATATAAGTGTGTCCACTCGTTGATGGTTTCGCCGGAATAATCAATTGAATCGCAAATAAATCAAAAACGGTTAATAATAAGGATGTCGGGCGAAAGTGAAGATTGGAATTTAGGATCTAAGAACATCCCAACCTTCTACCCCTAACAAGAGGATCTTTTAAGACGAAATGTTAAAAATGTATGTATTTATGTACTTAGTGTGAGTTAAAGTTATTACCGGAGTGGATTATGTCAGGAATTTTGTCAATATTCTTATTAGTAAATAAACAAACCAAAATTATATTTTATTTTATAATTTTATGTAAAGGCTTTTGTAAATCCGAAGTCCGTTACCTCAATTACATTTCAGTGATGCATTTAAGACCAAAATACTCGAAAATACGCTATAGCTCTATAAATTAATGCAGAGATGGCGCTGACAATATTTTTGAACATTTTTCCGTTAACCAAAAGTCGGACAGCTGGCAGTGAACATGAGATATAAATCTGAATTAAAATAATTGATAGAATGGATAGAATTCTCGAGAATGGTGTGATTCAAATACGATTTCTCCTTTTTAATATTCCTTACAAAAACCTATTTATAAAATAATACCATACATTATATTTTTTGTTTGTTTATTTAAAATTTATAATTTATAACACACTAAAAAAAAGTAATATTTCAGCAATCTAACCAAACAAAATCTCACTATAATGATCTGCGGAGGTCTTTTCATTATATGGGCATACACCTCAGCAAGGTCGTAGCTAGAGGAGGTTTAAATCTCCCTTCCCCCAACAAAAATGTATTTTTTTTCTAAGTTGCATTTCTGTAGTACTATTGTCGTTTTTGTATAAAGAATACGAAGATTTCTTTTTTTTTGCATTTTGCCCTTTACTATATACTGTCAGTTGAGGAGTACTTTAACTTCGATTAATCATCGAAGAAATAACTTCTTCTTTCATTCTATCCTGTAAATCTCAAATTTTCAATGTTTGTTGGTTAGGTATAAATGTAATACCTACAGATTACAAATTATTCTGTAGGTATTACTAAAAACCAAACCCCCTACCTTCCGAGACAAAAACTAGGCTACGGCCTTGAATCTCCATTAAATCCCTTAAGACAAGAAATTCCTAACCAATTATTTTATTTTCATAAAATATACAAATATTGCTCCTGACTTGGCAGCGCCAAAATTCCTTGATGACGTGATGAGACTTAAATCTCTAAAAGCTTATAATGCGCCAATATACTAGTTTAAAATTTTCGCTCGTCATTGGTCAAAAACGAATATTTTAATCAAATTCCTCTTCCTCTTTCTGACGTGAATATGCAGAATTTCCGATTAAGTAAAAAATTTCATGTGGTTTTAAAATTTATATTCAAGTTTACTTGAGCATATGTCATTTTGGTGTTGTTATTGTTTGAAAGTTTGACGCTTGCATAGACGGTGGACTCACACAAGACATACGTTTTCGAAATTAATATCGAGCTCTATCGATTTGTAACTCGACTATTCGCCACGAGATGGAGCTGTACACCATTACATTTAAAACCGTTGATGTTTTATTATGAACAGCTCTACCAACTGATGCCAGTCTATGCTTTTGAGCAAATGATAAAGCTCTTATAAAACTCAACACCACTGATATTTAGAAGATAAAAATAGACAAAAATTTAGTTTGTTTACAAATAACTGTTATCAAATGCACAAAACAGTAGCATATGGCCTAATGAATTTTGGGTATTTGTATCTGTTAATGTTTGATCAATTGTGTTCGAATAATATATATTTCTATGGAAATTGAAGACAAATAAAAAGCACTAAAGAAATATTGATTTTTAAATTTGCGTCAATCTAAAAGAGTGTGTGCCCACTCTTAAGATCTTGCAGCCCAGACTGAATTAAATTTTATTCAATGGATTTGTGAGTCAAGCATATAAACAGTATGTTTTAAAATTTCAAGATGTCGCTAAATTACTTTTTATAGGTTGAAATTTCGGAGCACGCTAGTGACAAGACACAAGAGTTAGATTTAAAATCTTCGGATCTGATCTGTAATCCGGTGTCCATATTTTAATATAATTTGTAATATTTTGTAATATTGGTAATCTTTAATAATAAATTACGAATTCTGGTAATATCTGTAATATTTTCCGAATATAGGTAACATATGTAATATATTTCGAATATTCTGAAGTATTTTGTAATATGTTATATTCTTTAATATTTTCCAACATTTGTAATATAACCTCGCATCACGACCATTTTGAACTCTAGACGAAGTTTGCGACGTCCTTGATTCCTTGATTCCGCGATTGAAAAAATGGGTTATCACAGATATTTTGTTTCTACTGTTGTATAAAGACAGGCATTAATACAGGCATCCTAGGATTCATACGTAATCCGTAAACTTAAAAAAATGAACATAAAGCATAGAAACCAGTACCTACTCAGCGATGCGCAGAAAACTTTATAGGCGCATTTTGTTTGTTGTGGAATATTTTATACCGGCGTATTTATCACCCACAAAGGTAAGCTCAATTTTAACCCTATTTCTCTTGATTTAATTCAATCCTAGTAGAAGTTGCTATCCGCATTTTCTGCGAATAGCTAGTCAGCAGTGCTGCCATATTCCAAATTAAAAAAATTGTTCATTTTTCAATTAGGTATTTATTGAACTTATCGTAATCATATCAATTTTAGCGTATTTAGGAATTAATAAATCGTTTTTAACATGAGTATGGCAACAAATTCAAAAAATCGTTAATATCGATAACATTTTGGAACGTAGCCCGTTTGGCCAAAAGTCTTTTTGCCGAATGACGTTTGGCCAAATAAGCTGTTTGGCAGAATACCATTTGGTCGAATGATCCGTTTATCCAAATAAGCCGTTTGGCCGATTGCCGATTTGCCGAATGCCATTTGGCCGAATGCCGTTTGGCCAAAAATTTACGATTAACCGAAAGGCCGTTAAGCTGAATGGTCGTTTATCCGAATGGCCTGTTTAGCTGAATAGCCGTTCAGCCGAATGGCCGTTTAGACTATGGCCGTTTAGTCGAATGTCCGATTAGTCTATTGGACGTTTAGCCGAACTGCCGTTTTTTTCCGAAAGGAAGTTCAGCCATGCTGTTTAGCAGCATGGCCATTTATCCTAATTAGCCATTTATCTAGTCAAAAAATCGTAATACTAATACATGCTATGGTAAAATACTAAAATGGTGAAAAACATAGTATAATTATATAGTATTAAAAAAGTTGTATTTTTTTTAGATTTTATATACAAAGGTTGTCGTTTCTAAAAATAGGCTGGGCTACAGCTCACACATAAATATTTTATAGTTCTCAAACCCCGGAAGTATCTTATACCCGAACATCTCGAAACCCATACTTCTCGAATCCCACACTTCTCGAAACCCACACTTTTCGGAACTAACAGTTCTTAAAACCCACACTTCTTAAAACCCAAACTTCTCGAAATCCACAGATCTCAGAACTTATATTTAGAGAGGAATGAAAAGCGTTTATAAATATTTTAGATACATTGAATATTTTTTATATTTGTATTTTTGTTAAAAACGCGTGATTAACAAAATATTTCTAAACTTATAGGGTGATAAAAAATATTTCCATTTAAAGTTTATACGAGAAGCGTGAATGCTGTGCCCCAGCTCTCCGATGGAATGATAAAACCAAGTAACCCATAATTACTTGGTTTAAATAAATATATTCTTTATCTACTCAATGATCTCTAAGAAAACATGGATAACTCAACCATTATCCATGTTTTCTAACGATGCTTGAATGCCACATTATCTTAGCAATTTAGGAGGATTTTATTTTAAAAAACAAAACAAAAAGCAAAAATTTAATTTCCTAACAATTTAAAAAAAAATGTTATAACAACAAGTATACTTTACAACTACCACATTTTTTTAATTTGTTAATTTGCTCAAGGCCGTTGAGCAAATTTGCAGATAAATAAACAAGAGTAGTATTTAAAAAATGTTAAGAGACGAAAATTCATAATATATATATATTTTTACCCATAAATAAATAAAAATGATACATTTAGAAATGTTTGCAATATTTCTCTGAAGTTAGTTGTTGACAATAGACAAATATGTATACTTAAGTTTAATTCGCACTTGTGTTTATTTTTCTCATCCATCAAAATGACTATAAAACACAGGGTTACCTTCGAAAAATCATCAGTTCAGTTTTGAGTTTCTTCAAAGTTTCAACAGTCCAACAAAAAAAAAACACCATGAAGTTCTTCGCTGCCCTTTGCTTAGTCCTGGCCGTCCAGTGTGTCTACTCCACAGAAACGACCAAAGCCGACATTTTCAACAAAATTCTTCAAGCATTAGAGAACAATGTAAACAATCCTCAGGCACAACTTCTCTCTAAAACTTTGAACACACTCCGCAGTGCCGCGCAAGCTCATGCTGTTGGTGATGTTAGTGAGCTGTCTCAATTGATCGCCAATAAGCTGGCTGAAATTCGCGGAACTGTCGCTGCTGCCCCTGCTGGTGCCCCTGTTGCTGCTCCTGCTGCTGCCCCTGCTGCTGCCCCTGCTGCTGCCCCTGCTGCTGCCCCTGCTGGTGCCCCTGCTGGTGCCCCTGCTGCTGCCCCTGCTGCTGCTCCTGCTGGTGCCCCTGCTGGTGCCCCTGCTGGTGCTCCTTCCAGTGCTCCTGCTAGTGCTCCTTCCAGTGCCCCCGCTGGTGCTTCAATCCCATCTCCTGCCTAAGATGCTGATTTTTAAAGTCGGTTGTACGTTGCCAGCTGGTTCTCATATTTCTAATAATTCGATTTTCCGGGACAGCTAATAATACAATTATAAAAAAATGTCTTTTGTGTCATGGTTTTCTCGAAAAAGTTATCTAAGCACTTAAATTGAAATATATCATTAAAATTTTAATTTTATTTCTGTGTGTTTCTTTTGGAAAGGTTTTAGTTAGCTAGACCACTATTTGGGTCCATTGTGCTTCCTCTGGTTAATGTTTATCCACGAAGTTTGACACATTTAATTAGAAAATCATTTTTGATAGGTTTACTGAAGACGGATCATTCTTGTCTAGAAGTAGCAAGTGAAATGCCGAAGGTTTTGGAGCCAGTGCTGATCAATGTTTTTAGATACTTACTGGTTTAATTCTCCAATTGTGTGTTAAAGAGAAGTTTTCACACATAATCTTTCGAGTGTTTAAAGTACAAACGATTGTAAACCAATTGGTCGGAAAGAGTTAGCTGGGTTGGAATAAAAACGACTCTAGCAAATTGCCATGCTGTTTGGGATATACATTAGTGTCAGGCTATTTATATAAAAATTCATTTTTGCTTACGTCCTGAGTTTCAGTGAAAAATGGAAAAATGTATGTATGCCAAATTTTAAATATGTGCAACTTCTGTACTTTCGTAAGTTGTATTGTATTGTATTGTTTCTTTTATTATGACAGTAGGTCTATACTGGTCTGGAAGAAATCGATGTACGATGACTAACTAAATTATCATTTAGGAACAATGTGAACCGGTCAAACTAGTGCTACAAGATATATAAAATTACAATATTTCAAATTTAAATTCATAAACTTTATACATAAAAAGTTACAATAA
>JAAAKO020027485.1:0-13850 GCA_010015015.2 Bolitophila cinerea
GTAATCATCACGCCAAAAGTTTACAGCCTTCAACAGAACTTCCTTGTTCATGCCATACTCGTCAGTCACACCCTCCAGTTGATCAAACAACGGATACGTTTCGTTTAGTTTTCGTTGAATCTCAGCCATTATGGCGGTTCCATAATTGATTTTGAACGAACGGATCGTATCGTCTTCGGAGCTTTTCACGCCCGGACCCCAGTACGCGTCTAACGGTAGAGTCTCTGTTCCGGCAGGATTATTGCGCGGTTTTCCGCTTCGGATGTAGATTGTGGCCACCAGTATGGTCGCCATGACGCCGAGCCAGCTCCATGAAATCGCCATTTTTAACCTGTGGAAAAAATGTGGGAAGAATAATTTAAATTTAAAAGAACACAAAATGTAATAGCTGCTGATGGATGAAGTGAATGACCGATTGTCTGGCTTTATTAAAATTGTAATTTGGTAGAATCATAACAATTTTGAAAAGAAGTCTTATTTAAAATTGTCCTTTCCACCCGTCTCGTAGTATGACATATCCAACACAAAGATTGGTCTATTTACTATTTGTACCATTATGGTCATTCGTAAAGCATAAAAAACATTACTTATTACAACTGATATTCACTAAAAAATCAAATGAATGTTTTAGTAAAAAACGGTGGTATTTTTAATTAGGATTCGAAATTTTTTTTATTTCAACAAAAAGGTAGTACTTTTCTATCAAAAAGCTAGATAAGGCTGGGTTTTAGTTGTGAAACACAGCTGCCAAGCAATTCCAGCACCGACATGCTGAAAAAGATTAAATTCACAATACGATAGACAGAGACAAAACGTATGTGAACGTTTCCCTCAGTACTGACATTGCTGGCAACGTTGTATGTCTCTTTCGCACTTGATTTCAATCTGTATTTTCATCTTGATTCGACTTGCTGGTAAGCGATTGTTTCACAATTAAAACCCAGCCTTATCCCTCGTACTTCAAAAATAAAATACAAAATAAAAAATATATAAGAATTTAAGGATAATAAGGAAGGAAGAATAAGGACTTTTTAAGAAAGTGGATGTTTTTATTCGTTTCGACATATTGGTTACCTTTAACTTGGATTCAAATATAAAAAAACATATGATAATGATGATAGGTAGGGTACCGACTCCATTGGGTTATCTAAAAGACCCATATGTGTTGTTTCAGTCTGCAGTTGTCAAGATTGAGGGCAAATTTGTATATAGAAGCACATATACCACATTCATTGATTTTTTAATAGCAGTTTGAAGACTACATGTTCTTTAGTATCTGTTGGTAAACCGCCAAGAAATATACGTCATTGATCCAGCTTTTACTGATGAATATGAACGGTCTAGTAAAAACAGATGAATAAACACATTTCTAAAACGCAGGCTTTGTAATGCAAAACGCCGGTCTGAACTGAAATTTCTGTCACAGAGTTAAATGTGATTAACGGAAGTTAACGACGAAACATACCCCTTTGTCTGTTTTACATACAGGGTCTCCAGGGTCCAAAATTTGACATCTGTCAAATTGGCTGTCATTTATTTAGTCTTTTTTGCCAAATCACCATGAACGGATATAGCGTTCAAAAACACGTACAAATGATAAAATTGTTTTTATCAAAATGTGTTCTGTTTAAGCAACGTTCCACGGGATTTGTCCCATTAACGTTCGCTATAATTGTTCTACCGAGAGGACTATTCGAAGTTAGTGCATCAATTTAAGTCCACTGGTTCAGTAAACAATCAACCAACACCCGTACGTCGAAAAGAAGTCACGGTTTGGTGCGTTATCGGACCATATAACCGTCAACGACGAGCGCTATAGATCAAAGATTACTAACTGCTTTTGGCCTGAATTGGATATTATTTCACACAGCTCATGCCCCATTAGACATTCTGCACGACTCATGAGCGATTTGAGCGCAAATTCATCTCATGTATGGGTGATATAAACTTAGACTTTTAGACTTTTGCTTGTGGAGTTTTCTTAAGTAGCATATAAGTCAGAAACACAACGGTCCTTAAAGCCAACATGGCATGGGTTGAACGATGTTATATTTCATACATAATGGCATTTCATACATATTAGAATTTTAAGATATGAAGCCCTATTGAAAGACCCAATATAATAGCTATTCCAACTGCTGGTCATAAATAAATAGTGTCAACAACAATAGTAAGAACAACTTTTAGGAGAAAAATAAGAAATGAAGTACGCTCGGTAGCGGTAGAGGTCAACTTGAGCCTCGAACCCATGTCTGAAATAGAAATGTAACAACATTCACATACCGCTCACAGTCCGACGTGTTGTCACACTTTGCAACGTTCAGTAGTCGATAAGTATCAATGTCTAATTAACGAAGATCGTAATATATCTAACGACAAAATATCTGGGATCACCATAAAGTATTTAAAACCTGAAGATGTGTCATAAACTTCATCGAGGGATGAAAATGCTGATGTACACCCACAACAAAAATGGATGAAAGAACAGAGTCGAAGCACAAAAGGAACCACAAGAAGTTTTGCAATCTCTATATCTTTATATTAATTAAACATTCCACTCACAACGTCACAACCAAAGATCTTAAAAGATCGTTGATGGTCATGATTTCTATGCTATATAGTTACCTATATTTATCTCCATTTTCACTTTGAAATCTCTATACACTTCTTCATAAATATTCAAATTTAACTTGCCGCAAGTTTGAAGGTATGATATTTTTGATTTCACGTACACTATAATTTATCAGAAGGCATACACACAAAAAACAAGTTATTATAAAAACAGTTGGATTAATCACAATATATTATATCATTATAGTTACAGTACAGAGCGCCGCGCCCGCCTTAGATTACCATAAATATATATGTAAATATCCATTAATTAAATTACCTATTTCTATTACACGTGCGATGAATCCAACTGGTACCGAGAGACTGATACCTGTGCCTAGCTGCCTATAATGATTGAGGCAATTGAGCAGGCACAAATAAAGTTTTTCCAAATTTTAAATGGATGAAGACAACGAAAAAATAACTGTGAGAATATATACGTATATATGACATACCAAGAAGTCTGGGAGAGATACAAACAATATATTAAAAGAGAGGGAGAGCTATAGAGAAATGAAAAGAGATCAATTGTTTATTTATGAATCGTCCATCAAACCTACAAAAACAAATTGGGATTTATCTATAGGTATATATCTACATTTTTTTTTAATATAAAGCATACAAGTAGATACAAAATCTTTATTCGGTTAATACTTTAAAATCTATATACATAAAAAATATTTCGTAATGCTGAGTTTGCTAATACTTAGTCATCAGTCTAATCGCATAAAGTACAAAATATAATTCTTCTATCTTTTGTATATGTATATAACATTTATTGAACTCAATTCACATAATCGCAGTGATTTTAGATTTTCATGATATCATAATGATTTGATAAAGAAATCCACTGAAATATATAGAAACATAGTGAAGCAATAATTATATGTTATCAATAATTAATTTTCCAAATGTTTCTCTTTATTTATTATTAAAATAATTGCGCATATAAATTCCTATAAAACTTTTGGGTGTATACACTATACAGCGACTTTACTCACTCGTCAAACACGATATGGTCCGGGACCGCTTTTAGTCCCCGCGGACCGATATACTTTTACGTGCTTTCATAACCGATTTTATAAGTACTTTTACGTATCTCTAGGTGACTACTTCAAACATAAACATAACCCAATTTTGGTCGACGGGCACTTTTACAGACAGATCGGTCATATACGTTCATTCACGGTAGTCCGAGTACAGACATAAGTCTACCCTTGAAAAGCAAAAGGTCGTGCTAAAGCACATGAAAGTGGGTTTGGTCCTCCGTGACCGCGTTCGGTCCCGGAACGTACCCAACCCATAATGATGTTTGACGGGACAAGTCCTAATATTTCCACATGTTTTTGCAGCGGCGAGTTCATTTCTTTTGCAGGAAAGTTTTTGGTATATCTGGCAATACTAAAAAATCAAGCATACACCATTTCCAATTGTATACTCATTGTACTATAAACTAACAATCTGCAATGCATGTTGCAAAATTTCTTATATTTAGCCAACATTCAATTGATTGGTATACTTTTTGAAACAGTTGTATATATATAAGCAACATATTTGTTTGAGCCATTAATACTCCCCAAATTTGTGGCTGAATTGCTTTTGGAATTAAACATATTTCAAGCGACATCTACGGACCATCGCACACAACGCTAGCTAAGCTACTGTTATTAAACATGTATTTAACAACGTTAAAATGACGCCACTTTAAACTATCGTTACATTGTTAACTGTAGTCGAATTGAGTCGAATCAACACACTGTCGTCACGATAAATTGTCGTCACATCAAAATCTTTACGTTATTCAGACGCCATTTTAAACGGTCACCACGGAAAAATGTACAACCTAAAATATGTATTAAAGTTGCCATGTTAAACAGCCATAACGCCTTATCAGTTATACAAATTCTTTTCGAAATGCTAAAAGTGAGGCGTTTATCAATTATTGTCTTTTTCCGATTCCACGAATTAAAGCATTGGTGTTATACTATCCTCTTTGTTTATATGTCTTTCAGACAGGGGTGTATGCGATCAGTATATTGACGTAACTATCTGCAATTGCTCTGAAACATCCCAACCGCTCTAAAAGTTCTAAGTTCGTAGAGAGATTAAATTTTGGATTAAAGACTTTACTGAATTGAACTTCAAGATTATGATGATGGAAAGTGGCACAGTCTCAAAGAATCATAACTAGAACGTTTTGAATATTGAAGGTTACCTTTAATGTCGGTCGCAATCCATTCCTTCATAAATACAATTATCAAGGCACAAAACACCATTAGTGACAGTCAGACTGTGCATTAATCTTACGTTTTTTTGTGGCGGGACTTAGAGAATAAGTCACAGTCGGCCTGTGCATAATGCATAATCGCTGAGAGATTAAGTCTCTTGAGATTAATTCACCACACAGTAAAAATGGGGCGAAGCGCTAAAAGAAAATTGCGTGGCAACACGATAAAAGAATTTATTTTAAAGAGAAAGGAAATAAAATAGTAAATCGCTTGCTTTGCAAAAAAAAACAAGCAAAACACCAAAATTTCATTAAACTATTAAAAAATATAATAAATATGATTTTAAAATATGTATGCCATATTTTATTACTTCTTATTTTTAGAACAAGTTTGAAAAGAAAGAAACTGTACCACCAATATTTAACACTTTTCATAATAATATAGCACCTTTATCGTGATCCACTTTTTTCATACAGCAAATTACCATACCTCAAATTTCCATACCAGAAAAAAGGTCCACATAATTTATTTTTTATTAGAGAGACCCGCTCAATCAAAGGTTTTATGGTCAATATCACGCATTATTCATTGAGGAGTTCGTCCTGTTACCATGAACCCAATTCAATAATTGTTACTTCTCCAGTAAAATAATTGGACTATTATGTTTTTCCGCATATAATTATAAATAAATCGATTTGCATTTCAGTAATTTGATGAAGAATGTGGGTATATTGATAAGTGTCACTTTTGGTATGGCATGTCACCAATGGAAAAGCATTCTCATCTAACAAACATACAGAGAGGAATTCTGATTATATAAAGAAAATTTTATTTGACAATAAGAGAGCCACCAAGTTCTTAGTTTGAAGAGGATCACCGAAAATGAGACAGTACTTACACTTCTTGACGTAAAGCGAAAAGACTTTTGCACTAGCTTTCGAAGTTTTTGAGAGTCGTTTGATATTGTCGTTTGGTATTCCTCTGGAGAGTGTAGCAGAGCATTCAAACGAATTACGGAAGTAATCACTTAAAAGCTAATATAATATAATACTATTTACAGTGGATCTATAGTTGATGATCTCATTATAAAAACCCATTAGACTGCTCTGTGATCTGTCAAAGTTGCGAGTTACTTTTGTTTTTAAACTCACCTTCAATATTGTTCCTGGATGAAGTATGGTACAATTCTTGATGATCAAAGTAAGTATGTTAGGTTTGTTAAACATATTAAATTATGTTTTCTGCAAAAACTTACATTTAAGTATGTTTTTAGGGATTATATTATATTTACGAGTAACAAAATCGAAAAAAAATATTTGTCACATCAGACATGTTATGTAGCTCTAACATTTTAATATTCCTTATCAATTTAAAACAAATGTGACAAACATAATAAATTTGAAACAAACTTTATTATGTTTGCATCTATTATGTCTGCTCTAAATATATTTGTATAGTATATTATTTATACAACATTAAATCGTTCAAAATAAACAATAAATCTCAATTGGCTGTTTGCTATTGTAATTTCAATAAATATATGTACTCGTAAGATACCGTGCAATAGCTAATATCCCTACCCCCTTAGGATGGATTGATGCGCCTCTCTAAATATTATCCAACAAACAATACAAATATTGATGATTAAATGATTTTGACAGTTTTTTTAACGT
The DNA here is from genome assembly GCA_010015015.2 of Bolitophila cinerea. Lineage (NCBI taxonomy): Eukaryota > Metazoa > Arthropoda > Insecta > Diptera > Mycetophilidae > Bolitophila > Bolitophila cinerea. The sequence goes on from JAAAKO020027485.1 coordinate 6,512, forward strand.
CACGTGTCACGCGACTCTTTAGTTATTAATATATAAATAAATTATGTTTTCCACAATGCGCAACCCTTTCGAATTGATTTAGAAATGAGACAAACATTAACAACCCTTCTGTAGCACCATACACGTGTGTTCCATTAATTGGTGAATTAATTGTTTTTTAAATACATTTCGTGGTTCAGATGAAACGTATATTTAGATATATAGTACAAATAAAAGTGACGGATAGAAGAATATAAAGAGTTAGTAAAGTGCGTGCGGTGCATTCGGAGACTCTAAAAAAATAGTGTAAATGACAATGGCAGCTAATACTGTAATTCACCATCAAAAAAACAACATCGAAAGAAATCTGTACAATTCTCTGAGCTTTGTTCTCTTGATCAGTCAGTTTTTCTGTGCAGCTCCGACTCACCTGGAACTGCTGCGGCAGCCGGAAATAATATATCTTCGTAATTGCAGGATAATTAAAAGAATAGCCCCGTACTTGCATACGATATGGTGTACGCTGGTCGTTTCCATTATGACAACCTTAATGTACAGCCAGTATTTGTCATTCCCATTCGAAAACTCAATTTTCAATCGTATTATTTATGTAAGTGAACTTGTCTTTTGTCTGACTATCGTTTTGGTGGTCACGGTCGGTATGCATGTGCAACGGAAATGCTTCGCAAGCTATTTCCGAGAACTTGTGGATATTCAGAGTCGCATTAGACTATGCGGAGGTGGCGGTGTCGATCGGAATCTGCGACGTTTTCTGAACACATCTCTGGTCTTATTAGCATTGTTTTGGCTGCTAGTATTGGTGATTGACTTCTTTTACAATGTCAGTAGTATAGGTAAAACGTTCCAAGATTTTGTCGTGTATTCGCTGCCGAATATCATTGTGGTGTTGTCACTGTTACAGTACTTTGCTGTATTGTATGCACTTTGGCAGAGATATGCAGAGATTCGATCTATAATATGTAGTGATTTTTACATTACAACACATGATAATTGGATGTGTGAACAACGAAAATATTGGCCAAGTATTCGGAAAATACTCCCTGCCATGAAAACGGTAGAAAAACCGTGGCTGAACTATAATTTGTCGCAGAAGGAAGTTTTGAATGACATACGCTTGATCTGTGCGGATATGGCAACACTAAATGATAATGTAACCGAATCGTTTGGTGTGCTCATTATTGCCATTGTTATTTCATCGTTTGTCATTGCAACAGTAAATCTTTTTTCGTTTTATGCTTATTATGAGACGGCGAGCTTGCAACATGTCATTGCGATGATATACTCGGCCGTTTGGGTGATTCAGCATGGTTTGAAGATTGTTTGCATACTGCTACTAAATCATAAGGTCCAGAAAGAGGTAAGTTCGATTATTTCATTTCAACTGGCGAATGTCATCTTCAAATATTTATGTCTTTCAGAAAAACCTTATCATTCCATCATTACATCGATTGGAGTTAAGATGGTCAAACGAGCCAGAAATGGAAAAGAATGTAAGTTAAAATTTAACCACTTTTGTGGCCACAAGTAGTGCAGCACAACAATACACGGAAACACAATTCGTCGAAAATGGCAAATCACAAAAAACGTCAGTTTATCAAAAACCTTTTAGTTAATATGACGACAGCAAATCTTGATATCTGTCTCAAATCCCTTCTACATCCCTTGCGGGATATAGGGGCCGTTGGACGATATCGCACACGATTGGTCAGATCATGGTTAATGTGGCGCTTATGCGGAACTGTTCCAATTTTAAAGCTTATTTTGTTTGAGCCCTCGCAACACATCCACGATTGTTAGGAGACGTATTTTCCATGAATGCGATTTTTACAGATTTTACTAGGCAAATATACATATTTTTGAGATATCTTTATGTACAAAGATCTTTCTTGATATATTTCGTTAACGACCTTGTAACATCAGCGCCATCTATACGTTTTTTGCTTTTGAATGATTATTCGAAGGCGTTGCAATGCCCAATTGTTCCCGATCTAGAACCGACCATCTCGGCTATTGAGTCGTCAGTTAAATATTGATATAAACATCATAAAATACTGAGATTAAATTCTTTAGTTTTTCTCTACATCTAGATAAACACATTCGCTCTGCAAATGCTGCACGAACAACCTCAGATGGCTTGTGGTATTTTGCCGCTAGACCTTACTCTGTTGTCTACGGTAAACCTCTAAAACCTCTTTTTGTTATATTTCGATATTTATCTTTAATTTATGTAATTTTACAGATACTCGGAGCTCTTACCACGAATCTGGTGATATTGATACAATTTGACAGTATATCAGCGAAAAGCTTGACGCAGACGGACAGTTTGATTGTGTGCAACAGAACCACGGAACGAACCTAAACCCAAGTGTATTTTACTAGATTAGATATTACATTTTTGTTAACATGATAATAATAAATTACAATTTTTTTGTTATTTGTGGTTTATTATAAAAAAAAATATCGAGTGCGAGTACTTCGACGATGTTTGATTTTTTGCAACTAATTCATATCCGGCTCGAAGGACCTAAATTCACCTAAAGTTTTATTAGGATCGATCGATATTTACGACATTGCTCATATCCGCTTCGAATAACTAAAAATGGACCTTAGACCTAGGCGCAAAGACCAAAGCCATCATATCAAACTCAAACGACAAACATAACACCTCAAATCATACTCGTTTCGATGTAACAAATATGCACCATATTACGACCTATGTACCTATTACGGCCCAGGGGACAACCTTTTGTCATATCCGGTTCGAAAAACTGAAATATGCTTCCGCAGCTTGAAGTACAAATGTAACTTTGGTCAAATTTGACTCCTATAAGATAACCTAATTTATATCCGGCTGAAGAATCAAAATGCACCCTATAGTCATATCAAGACCAAAGTAAAGTCTAACAATTCTTTTATTTATTAGCACTTTCTAACCATCGTACAAAAAACAAAATGTATCCAACATTCGTGGCGCACCAAGCGGATAAAGCCTTGCAACTTGGTGTATATCGGTTAACACAAATTCATACACATCAATGAAATCTCCAATTCCAATAGGTTACCATCAGCCAAAGCAGCGCCACCAATCCCAGAACGAGCGCAACAAACACGTCCAGACTGTGATAGGCCAACCAGCTCAAGTCCAGACCAGCGGAGCGCATATGTGTTGCGCCTTTGTGTCGAGCCACGTATTCAACCCAATAAACGGCCGTATCCAAAGGACTCATAGGTTGATCACGATAGATTGAAGATACTAGCTTAACTTTCTTGGAATATCTATAAATACATTTACGAAAAGAGTGGTAATAATTTTCAATAATGTAGTAACAATGTTTTTACATTTTCTAGATTGTTCCAATATACTTACTTATCAGTGTTCAGCATTTCGGACAGTGCCCACTTGATAGACGCAACCGTTAGATTCGAATAGTTAATAACAATGCCGTAGCCAGCGTGCACAGCACGATGCATGTTTTGGGCTTGATCCCCGAAAACTGGAATACCGATGATAGGAACTGCGTGATAAACGGCTTCGGTGGTTCCCAACAGTCCACCGTGTGTTATAAACACACGAACGCTTGGATGTGCCAGCACCGCACTTTGCGGGAACCACTGTCGTATCAAAACATTCTCAGGTCTTCCGGGTAGATTCTCGTTTTCCCACTTCCACAAAACACGTTGCTTCAATCCACCGAAGACACGCAGCAATGCGTCTCGCACAGTTGCCGGCAACTGTGCACTCTGGATATTCGTTCCCATAGAAAAGTAAACCACTCCATGCGAACCCGCTGACTCAATAAACTCTCTGATGTCTGTAGGCAATTCGGTCTGCTGATTCTTGCGATCAATCTGCAAACCACCTACCTCGATCATATTCGGAACGTACGGTCTTGGATAGCTTAATGAAAAATGAGTGTTTAGCAGAACCAGTGCTACTCGCGTACGAAGCTCGTGTAGCGTTGGCTTCGGATCCAAGAATACCCTCTGGTAAATCTCCGTCTGCATTGGCATGTAGTAGTAGTCGAAACTAATTGACTCCATCCATGTGGCTAGCGTGTTGGTCACCCGTTCGACAAATGACATGCGCTCGACGAACCACAGAAATGGATGTGGAACGTATGACAGTGGAGACGGTGTTCCGACCAGATCGTTAGTCCACTTTGAGGCACCGAACGTATTGAATGCCACGACAGGTGCATTGAATCGATGACCAAGTCCCAGTAGAGCTTCGGTCAGGAATACTTCGACCACAATCAAATCGAAGTGCTCGGCACGTGACATAAGCAATGCCTGCACTGCGCTGTGGTGTAGCGTGTAATTTGTCAGCTGGATGCCCAGGTGGAAACCTTTGTGCAGCAAACGAACGGGATTTATATCGTTCAGTTCTAGAAAATTTGGCAGCTCATCTGCTCTTGAACGCTATTATCGTTAGGAAACATATATTATATATTACGCAAAACGAACCTTGAAATACATTAACCAGACCATCTAGATGAATGTCGCGATAGTTTGGCAATGGCTTTGGCTGTGGATTAGCGCTGATCATCGTGATCTCGTGCCCACTGGCGACAAGTCCTTTCATAAGGGCTTCTCCCACGATAAAGTGTGATCGTGATGTTGTCGGGAAAACGCCTAGAATTCGATACGGACAAACGAAGGGGATTGAAGTGTAGACAAGCACCAGGAGAAAAATGCAGTAAATTATAAAGTTCATCGTGCGGAGGTGCTGATATAGTTGCCCGAAAATCTACAACACTAAATACCTTATATAAAATTTAAAAAGGATATTTTTTAAAAGTAAGGCAACCTTTAAAATATAGTTTAAGTCATTATTTCATTTTCAGCCTTTATTATATCGTTTAAAAAATAAAGTTTTTTCAATCGGTCTTTTAAGTCCAATTCAACATTTGACCAGAGATTAAACTGCTATGACAGGGTATCTGTCTGTTTCGATGCCCACACTTCAGCGTGCACAGTTAATTACACTTTGATTTGTCTAAAACATATTTGTCATTAATTTGCTAGTTTTAATCTTTTTTTTCTTTAAATAAGTTTTCGGCACTTTTGTCATAGGCATGTTGTCAAAAACCATTTAATAGTGGGTTTTTTTCAAAATATTCATTTCGTAATAAGCGTAAACTTTTACATCCTAAATTCCAATGAAATAAATTTGACTGCGCCCGCTAAAGTATATATATCAAAAAGTCGTTGATGCAAATTCCGCTTAACTATCATAAACTTTCACATAAAAACCGTTAAAAAAAATAAATAAAATGTATTAGTCTATTGTTTTTTGGTCAGTATTTTGGTCCGTCTAATTGAACTTATGTAATAAGGCAATATTTTGGTTAAATCAGTCTGTTTTCAGATATTCGTTTAGACACTAGTGTGTCTGTGTTTTGACATTGATTAGGTCATTCTTTTACACACACTTTTGGTCAGCCTTTTAAATTATTAAAAATGACGTCAATGGGGAAGCATCTCCCCAACTGACCTTTATTGAAAAAATATTTAAATTTACAAATATGTGTATATGTAAAAAACTCCAATTCCATAAACAAATGTACAAAAGTACAGACAATCAAAAATAAAAAACATATAAATTAAACAAAAAATAAAAGATATAAAAAAGATAAAAATTACTAAAAATACAATAAGCAAGAATTTAAAAAAATGAATTCAAGACAAAAAACCAAAGATAACAAAACTGTCAAACTCGTATTATATTTTGGTTAGTTTATCGGTCAGTGTTTTAGTCAGTTTTTTATCAGTCTTTTGAATAGTATTTTACACACCCTTTTGGTCTGCCTTATAAAACATATTTCGGTCAGTTAATCGGTCAGAGTGCTTAGCGGTTTTTTACACGTACATTTGGTCTACCGTTTAAAATATATTTTGGTAAGAATTTTAGTTAATCCTAATGTTATTTACACAAGCATTTGTTGCTGCCCTTTAAAACATATTTAGGTCAGTTTCTCGGTTAGTGTTTTAGTCAGTCTTTTGGTCAGTATTTTACTCACACATTTATTGTACCGTTTAAAACATATTTAAGTTAGTATTTTAGTCAGTCTTTCACACACACATTTAGTCTGAGTTTTGAAACATATTTGGTCACTTTTTTGGTCAGTGTTTTAATTCTTTTGTTAATTGGTAATTCTTTCTACACAAGTAATCCGGCAACCGTTCACACTGCGTGGGTCACATTTTGTGGACTACATTTGTGTAAGTTGGTTTTTTTGGTCATTCTTTTACACACACATTTGGTCTACCTTTAAAAAAATATTTTGGTCAGTATTTTACACATACATTTGGTCTGCCTTTTAAAACATGTTTCCGTCAGTTTATCGGTTAGTGATATAGTGAATTGTTGGTACATTTTTTACACACACATTTGGTTTGCCTTTTAAAACATATGTTGGTAAGTTTATCGATCAGAGTTTTAGTTAAGCTTTTAGTAAGTCTTTTTTTAAACACATTTGGTCTACCATCTAAAACATATTATGGTCCAGTCAGTTTTGTAGTCAGTCTTTGGATCAGTCTTTAGATCAGTCTTTAGATCAGTTTTTAGGTCAGTGTTTAGGTCAGTCTTCAGGTCAGTCTTTAAGTCAGTCTTTATGTCAGTCTTTAGGTAAGTCTAAAGGTTAGTTTTTAGGTCAGTTTTTAGGTCAGTTTTTAGGTCAGTTTTGTACACACTTGCACATTTGTTCTGTATTTTAAAACATATTTTTCTTTGTATATTAGAAACTTATTTGTATACATTTAATTTGTCTATCATATAAAATTTTGTCTATATGTATAGACAAATTTGGTTATTCTTCTGGTGTGTTCTTAGTAATAAGTTTCCTAAAGCGAAAGTCTGTAAGAAAAATCAAATCGGATCGAGTGACTTTTCTTACGCCTGTAAAAAATATCATGTCAAATGTGATACACCAAAATTTTACGGGCGTAAGAAAAGTCTTTTTAGACTTTTTCTATGAAAATGTGGAGTTGTGTTAAGTTTATAGTCAGTACTGTGGTCAGCCTTCCGGTAATCTTTTATAAATTAGGTCAACTTTTCTGTTTCTGTTATTTTTTCAAGTTTTATATATTGTCTATGTCTATAGTATAGTTAAAAATTACCTATTTTTTGTTTTTATAAACTTTTTTAATTTTGTGTTGATTCTCGATAGGTATTGGTTTATTGGTGTGTGGCCGCAAGCGCCAGTCACAAAGCTGCCAACACAAATATGACACAAGTGCCATCACTTTATGAATTGTGAGCCAACTCTCTGACGAAGCAATGTCACTGTCGCTATATCTTTATGAATTGATCGGTAATGTCAGCCAAAGTCTTTTCTGT
>JAAAKO020027496.1:0-13850 GCA_010015015.2 Bolitophila cinerea
TACTAAAAGAACTAACAAAACGATTTTCTGTAAAATTTACAATTTTACAAAACTTTACAAAACTTTCATAGCAAAATAAAAATATATATATATATATATATACATATGTATTCTTTTAAATAACCATTAAAAATAAAAAAGTAATTTACAAAAAATACATTGTTAAATAAAAAATATATATAAACTTAAATGTCGTATTAAACATCCTAAAGCTAAACACTTATTTTAAGTTTAATGACCAATTATTTTGAAATATGTATCTACCTATAATCGAAATAGAAATCCGCTTAATTTGAGTATTAGAACTGAATTTTGAAACTTTAATTTCGAAGATCATTAGCGAGAGGTGAGCGAGTTTTAGTTTGATTTTATGCCTTTAAAAATATGTTTTTAAGTGACTCGCGAGCGAAAATGGTAGCCTGAGTTGCAGTAGGGAGCATTTAATATTTATATACAAATATATATTTTATATATAAAGATGGAGCGTATATAATTCTCCAAAATACAAATCTACACCGTTAAAGCTATATCTCTCAAATTTGGTATGTAATACACTTTCCCCTAGGAAAGAATAATAGGCCATTTCTAAATATATATATATATATATATATATATTTTTTTATAAAGCAAACGTTTCAGATAGTGAGAACGAGAAGAAGCAAGAAGGGACAGTGGAACAGAGAGTATTTGAATAAATGTGTTCAAGAGAGAGGTCAGGACAAAGTAAGAGTGATATAGAGTGTGAGAGAAAGATAAATCTTTTGATGCAATTATAACTAAATTACTCAACCGATTGCCTCGATATTGATGTCGTTGGACAATTACAAAGATTTTTTAATATTATTTTTTATTCAAATTTAATGTATTTTCAACTAATTTTCCCTAAAGTGGAAAAGAGAGTGTAAGATATAGAGTATGACAGAGAGTGTCTAAGAGGGTGAGTGTAATTTTAACCCTCTGTTCATTAAAATATTTTTTTATTCAATTTATATTATTTTAGATCTTTGAAGATAAGATAGAAATTATAAATTAAATGGATTTAAACTATAATTATTTAATTATATATCTTCATCTTCATCAAAATAATTAATAAATGCCTTCCACTAATTTGGAGTAGAAAGTCTTAAATATAATAAAGTTAAAATAAACATAAAAAATTGTGTTTATTTTTTAAATTGACAGATTTTTTAAAAATTAAATTGAAGTTTTTTTTTATCAACACATTTATATTTTATATAATGTTGCATAATTTGCATAATTGCAAGATTAGGAGAAGGATTCCATTCTGATAACTGCATTTTACCGTTATTTTGATTTTTTTATATTTTAATCAAACCGTTTTTTATTATTTTTCATTTCAAAAAACATATATTAATTAAAAAAAAAATATTAATAAATACATCCAAATATTATTTTGAATATCTGCAATCTGCTTTTAAAAATTTATGAATTTTGCAAGTCATTTTTTCGATTTATTTTACTATATCATTTTACTTTCTCCGTACATAAATAAAATATATTCTTATGATTTTGTTCTAAAAAAATATGTGTATTATTCTTCAGAAATATATATTTAATTTTATTACTATCAGATGGTCAGAAATTTGGTTTTATTACTTTACCAAACAACATTTTTTATTCATCATTTTTCCAAAATTTTATTTATTTTAAAAAAACTAGGAATGATCTATTTTATTAAAAAATCAGGTACTGGATCGGAGTAGAAATTCAGGCAATATAACATCAAAAAAAATAATAAGATCACCCAAAAATCTCTCTCACCTATTTACCCATTTTCTGCCGGCGTTTCCGCACCAATAATTGAAGAAAACCAAACAAAAAATATCATATATAAAAAAAAAACTTAAAGATTTTTCAATTCTAGGGCCGAAAATGGGTTAGCGAGAGAAGGATGAGGGCAGTACAAGTTCACTCGCATAATCTGGTGTACAAATTTAAAAAATATATGTAATATTTCTTAATTTTCAGTAATATATTCCGAAATTTGAAATATTTCTCGAATATAATTACCGATATGTAATATATCGCGAATATTTTGTAATATTTTGAAATTTTATATAATATTTGTAATATTTTGTAATATTAGTAATATTTTGTAATATTAGTAATATTTTGTAAAGTATTCGCGTATCGGTTTGTTAATTCATCTTTAAATTTGTATTGCCTCTACACGGGCTGTACAATTTACTGCTCTACAGCTCAGCAAAAGTGTGTCAATTTGCACACTTTTTGTTGTTTCACAGCCGGTTCTATTACATGGGCTGGCAAAATTATCAGCCGATCGGCTGTCAAATAAATTTGTGCAGCTCGCGTTTTATATTATAAAATAAAATGACATTTTCGGTCTATTCTATAAAAAGAATTCTGACCAGCGTCCATATGTTTAACTAATCTTATCTAGTAAGTGAGCTATTTACCTCTTGCATATGTGACGTCACATATACTCACGTAAGATAATATGAATATGGCTACTAAAAAAAACTTAAATCATGCACTTTTTAAGTATAAGAACAAAAAAACGCCGTATGTAATATGCTGTATATAGTATGTTATATAACGTAATATCAATAAATATTACGTATTTCTCGTATTATTTAGAATTATATGTAATTGTTGGTATTATTTTGTAAATATTTGTATTATTTGTAATATTTAGGGAATTACTGTAATATAAATATAATCGATATATAATCGATAAATGAGCATATTCACTCCCGTAATATGGTATGCAAAACATTAGATAATACCTATAATATCGCAAATATTTTTAATAATATTGCTAATATCTAATATATTTATCAGTAAATTAAAACGAAAATCTAAGAATCAAAAAAGGTTTATCATAGAGTTCTATTCCACATCAATGTATCCGCCGTTTTGCAGGACTAAAAAAAACAGTCGGAATATTCTATAACCTTCAAATTTTAAACAAGTAAAAGACTAATAAAAACACAAGAAAGGCCCCCGGATCAAGGCCGACATTTATATCGATTCATAACGTTTAAAAAACGTTAGGCCTATCATCAGCTTATTACAAAAAAAAAACAAAAATGGAAAAATTCAAAGGGCATGCACAGACAAAAACAAAATTTTAAAAAATGGTAAGAATTCTGACAAAACACTGTCTACTGCATAAAATGGCGCAGATAGTCATGCATAGAATGCTTTTACCTAGTGTGGATCTAACGGAAATTTATACATAGAGATATCTCAAAAATATGCATATTTGCCTTTTAAAATATGTTAGAGTCGCTTTCAAGGCGAATTACGATTCCTAACAATCGGGGATGTGTTGCGAGTGCTCGAACAAAATAAGCTTCAAGACTGGAGCATAAGAGGCACATTAACCATGATCTCACTAATCGTCTGAACCCATAAAATGGTGTCTGGTGTGCGATATCGTGCGGTCTATATCGGTCTATATCGGTCTATATCCCGAAATGGATAAAAAGATCGCGTGTCTGTGATCTTGCTTGCTTGCGCGGATTTTAATGTGGCTTAATTAACCAACTTTCTGTAATCCAACCGAGCTGAAACTTGACCCATTGACTTGTTGCCGAAAATACTACAGTATACCAATTTCAATGGGTTTTTTTATAAGGATATCCTTGAGTTTCTTTTTAACCATCCCATGTAGTAGATGGTCTTAATCAGAGGGTTGAAGTTGTTTTCGAGTTTAATATACGCCTAATTCAAATCAATGGTTATTATTTTTGACATAGGATTTTAATTGTGAAAATGTGTGAAAATACAGATTGACGTCAAGTGCGAGAGAGCCGTACAACCTTAAAAAGCACGTATTTTCTGTTTCTTTCTTTCGTAATGGGAATCTAATATTCTTTAGAATGTCTGTACTAAATTTAGCTGGTAGCAACGTTTCATAATAAAAACATAGCTTGATTGGAATTATACTTAGGTCTATTTACATAAAAAAGCATTTACATTATTTTTTATAGTGGAAAGTCATCGACATATTGATTTAAAAATAAAATTTTATTATCAATCACAATTGAAACATTATCGGATATACTACAAATAATATTATTTTATTTTTAATATCAATTGAAAAAAAAAAGTTTACCAAACTTCGCAAGAATTATATCTATAAAAAATACTTCAAAACAACGCGTTTAAATCGAATCGATTCGCACAACAAGAAGAAAACAATTAAAACCATCCCCATTTCAATCCGATGGAATATTGCCTGTAGATATATTTAGATATACGAGCACAGTACATTTACATTTGTGTAATTTATATATTATATCTATGCTGTGCGAGTGTGTATTGTATATATATATGTATACTTTTAATCACGCAACCACTCACGATATTTGTACTCACGCACGATAAATGCTCCAGATAAACCGCAATGCTTATACGCACTGCCGGGTTTTCTGTGTGTGTTGCAATAAATGTAGGATTAGATAACATAATTCGCCCCGTACGAGTTTTGGCACCCCTACTCACTCCGCAATACACCAATATACATGTATGTATACCACGAACATTACTTCTAGAAGCATTATTTACATTTTGCAATTAAATAAGTATTTATTGTGTGTGTGTATGCGTGTGGGAGTGGATGCAGACCGTGAAGGTTTCTTAATGTACATCGGCAATGGCGGAGAGGAACACCCGATCAATGTGTGTATTATATATAGGATAGGGGTGCGCGCCACGTTGTTTATGACCCAGTTAATTGCATTTTATGGCGTTTGATCGATTCGAAGTTGAGACTCGAATAACTACCCACAGAAAAGATTTTATATAGTATATTTGTGGCTCAGTGCGAAACATTTTTGAAAATGGTTATACAAATATTTGTATTAATTTTATCTGGGGGGTAGAAATCTAAATCGATGCATTTTACATCGGGTGTGGTTTTTGCGGATTTATCGTGTTTGTTAAAGCATCGTATGCGACCGCGAGGGTGGTCACCCGTGCTGAAAATCATTCATATTTATATATAAATTTATGTATATACCTTTGTGTTTATTCACCCTGTTCACTGTTCACCCGCACCTCTATATAAACATAATATATTATATTTATATTCTATACAATTTGGGAGGTATTCAAATTCAGCGTCTCATTGTAAACGAAACGAAGAAATACACGAATTTATTTGCTGACAAACATGGCATATTTTACCGTATGGCCGTTTGAGTGTGTATGTGTGAGTTTTTCTTTGTCATGCATAATTTGTACATAAATGCATATACTATACATACATATATAGATATTATAATATATATTGTTGTAGGTGTGCAAGAGACGTGTGAGCCCAACAAAAGGCAGGAAACACGTTATTTAGGGGTTTCTCGTAGAGTTTTTGAGAAGATGTTATCTTTGTATAAATAGACATTATTGGTGATCGATTTTTATTTTATAGATGCGCTTTATGTTTATTTAATATGCAGTTTTTTTTTTTAGTAACAAGTGCATCAAAGATTTAAGAGTTCTATTATGGTATGCGAACAATGTAAATATATCTAATAAACGTTGCGATACAGAGCTATATATTTTAATAAAAGCAATAAATTTAATACCCACAAACACATACAAATAAAAACATAAAAACTCACAATTTCTTCGTGTCAATGAGCTAAAGCTTTCAAAAACATTTATTACGAACATTTATTAATTTGAATCGAGTGTTTGTGTATGCTTGTCTCGTTCCAATACGTCACGTATCATCTTCCACTTAAGAAGTCATTAAAAAATTATGGTAAGCCATAAAAGTGCATTGGTTATATTTAACGTACACACACATAAATTCATATTATAATACATGTATAGTATATTATATATCAAACAGTCAAAATGCATTAAGTATATGGTGTAGTTTAGAAGAAGCACGCGCACGTTTGCAGATGGCTTTCCTGGGGCAAAACATTGAGAGCGGATGCGCCAGCGCATACATGAATGCATTCAGGACTGAATATGCATATATATGTATCATAAAGTGTATATATATTGATGTACAGACACAAACGTGTCGTTTGGTATATAGATTTATGACATGGATACCCGTTTTTAGGGGTACGTGTGTACGTGCACTTTTCGTGTATACACCGAAAACTGCATTTTGAGAATTGAGAATTGAAATTGGATCTCTTTGTTCGATATTACAAACGACGCAATATATTTTGTACAATATATTTTGTCGATGTTCTTATTCGCATGAACAGCAACACGAATGCAATAAAAACTTAATTAAATATATAAAGATAAGGAAAACAATCATAAAAAAATGTATTTTAAGAAATTGATTGCGCTGAGCCGAGTACGATGTATAGTGATGACGACTGATGGTGAGCCACACGAAACCCTAGTGTCTGCATTTCATATAGACAATATATAAACTCAATCTAAGTCCAAATTAGCCTCAATTGGATAAATCGGATTATTTATTAAATTAGTCAATTGAAAAAATGAGTATTACATGCGTGTGTTTGTGTATGTTCATGCAACAGCATAATTCTGTGTGTGTGTAGTTGATTTGAATTCAATTACGCGGTACGCGTTCAGATGAAAGGGTGCCAATCTATTTAAAGAACTATTTTATTATATACCATTGTACAAACGTAATTGTATAAGTACATTAAGTTCCAATAATAATATGGTAATTTAAAAACGTATTTTAAAAGGGGTCTGTATTTAATAAATCCAAACATAATCATCAACACATAATCTCCATAAATTATGTTTGAAAATTAATCAAATTAAAATATTATTTATTATTTTAAATTATTTAAATTATTTCAAAGTATATAATATATTATTCTATCCGAGAGAATTTCAATAGATGCTGCGTATTTATGTATATACGCACTGCGTTTGTCACCAACTCAAAAAAATTCTTGCAGCAGCAAATTTTATTCTATTTCAGCTAAGTTTTTAGGGTTGTCATAGCAAAAACTTTGCTATATTAGCAAAAAAAATAGCTACATTTTAGCTATTGCTGCAAAGTTAAATTAAACTTAGCTGAAAAATTGTGTACTGGAGAGAAACTATATATATATCGACAAATACAATGGTGAATGGTGACGCCTATAGTCAAATGAACTAATATACATTAACACTTTCTCTACCTCACTGCCTGTGACAACAATATTTTGTTTGGCTTTTTTTGCAGTTTTTTGAAATGAACCTAAAAAGACAACTCATGTTTCATGTTGTTCAGCAGAGCTTGTGTCTTAATTTTCGGTTGACTTGTTTGCTTTTAGTCAGGAGTTTCCCTAGCTCAATCCCTCAATATTTTTAGCCAGATCACTATCTTGCCACCATCATTGGTTGTATTCTTTTTTTTTAAAAATTGACGTCAAAGGAAAATAGCCACTCCAACTGACCTTTTTTTGTAAAATGAATAGTATGTACAATAGGTACTGTTATAATTCTTAAATTTTAGTGACAATCCAAACAGATTAAAAAGTAAAAAAATATAAATTATACATATTAAAATAAATAAAAAGACATTATACAATAATAAATAGCTAATAATAAAACAAAAGGATTAAAACCAGAAAAGCTCAATTGTCTGCCAAGATCACAAGCAGTATACATCAATGGAGTCCGTGCTGCTTTAACCAGAGGAAAATGTACCAATTCTCTCTATCAAATAACTTTTCCATCCCATGCGGGAGAAGGCAATATTTTGTAAACTCTGCAATACACTTTTGCAATTGCAAG
Source organism: Bolitophila cinerea (assembly GCA_010015015.2). Classification (NCBI taxonomy): domain Eukaryota; kingdom Metazoa; phylum Arthropoda; class Insecta; order Diptera; family Mycetophilidae; genus Bolitophila; species Bolitophila cinerea. The sequence goes on from JAAAKO020027496.1 coordinate 7,717, forward strand.
TATTCATTACCGTTTTTAAGGAATACAATACCGACTGCACCACACTTTTAACAAACATCTAAACAGGTTATTATAAATAAATTAAAAATAAAGCATTTAATATAAACAGAAGCTTGCTTTGATATTGATGGCTTCTGACGATTACTTAAAACAGTGCTTCTAGTAACTTAAAACAATTCCATGCCGAAATCGTTTACCCAAAGATTTGAGACGATTAAATGACGAAAGCCTTAAGGTTGATTTATATTACTACAACTCGGCATTTTTAGATTTTTGTTGAAAATATGGAAAAAAAGAGTTTGAGATAAATTGTTATGGTATAGACAAAGACATAAAGGCTGTGTCCTTCCTACTTTATGGTAAAATTGTATCCATAAAATGGATTGACATATAAAAATACACAACCTACAAAAAACCTGTTTAACAATTTGCTCAGATGTTCCGAAAAACGTAAAATCCCTACTTATTTAGATAAATTTGATGTAGTGATATTTTTTGGAGTATTGGAATATTGTTTTAATAACTGATCGAATCGAATTCAGTATTTCCAGTTTATTAACTGTCTATAATCTAGTTCATTTCGAGTTATGATTTTAAAAATTGACCAACTATATTCCAATTATTTTTAAAGTGTATTCCAGTACGCATAGTTTTAGAAGCTGCGTGACGTTTTTTTTTTAGTTTTTGTTTACTGCAACTGGATGCCCGTGCACATCTCATACGCCCACACTAGTCATTTTCTGCTATTGTGCTTCTTCATCAATCGGTAAGTAATCCTTCGTAAGGTAATTGTAATGAAGCCTGTTTTGGCGTTTAATAATTTACCGAGATACAAGTGCGATTGTACTGGCGATTACATAACCAAACTTTCATTGTGTGTGCGCTTCTATCGTGTATGTGTTTTATAAATATTTTTTTTGCATTTATAATTGTTATTTTTGTCACACAAAACGGGCACTCTGAACAAATCATCAATCAAAATCATCGAGGTTATACATCAGACTCCACAATCTCAACCACATAGTACGAAAATAATTGGATTCCCGTTATTATATACTAGTTCAAAATTATCGAATCTAGTTGGAATATAGCTGCTCAATACAATTACTCTATCCGAGCGTTTCTAGCCATCAGTTTTTTCAGCATGGGAAAACCGAGTTCCCATTATTTTTGTACTAGATTCCATTCATATCCGAGAAAAATTGTCGTACGGGAATAATAATAACAATAATATATATATGCGATTCATTCAAATAAAAAAACAATAATAATTAATAGACAAATTATTCTGTCTGATTTAAAGCATAATCTCAATGTTTTTAAAATATTAGAAGCCGATTTCCTCAGTTCTTATTTAATTTCAAATAATCAATACTTTGTTATTAGCCTAATTAGTTGATCGGAGTGAGATAATCAGCTGATTATAATTTATATTTTGTGATATAAGTGATTATTAGCCGATTCTTTCAAAGCAGTTCCACATTTGAACCGAGTTTAAACGGCCAAATTGAACCGGTCAACGCAATTTAAACTCGGTTCAAATGTTGAACTGATTTGATGGAGTCGGGCATAAAAGTATAGTTGATCATTTGTATAAAATGCAAAGCTGGCTTGCCTCATTTTTTAGAGTACTTCGGACACTCACCGGACTAAGACCCTTATCCTTGATTAAAGTTATTAATAAATAACGATTAAAAAATCTGATCATCGAAACATAAAAAAAACATTTTTTGTAATAAATAAGTATGCTGTATAATAACGAATTGATTAATACATATATCACTAAATAATATAATTATATATACACATTGGTACCTATTCAGCGTACACTTTTAACAACAAAATGTTGTTAAAGGTACTCAGCTTACATTTTAATAATCTGGTGCGTTGATATATTTTTATATCTAAAAAACCGCCAAATTTTAAATAATTGTATTTCTGAACTACGTAGCTTTTTGATTGTCTTTTGAAAATAATAAATTATACTTTTATGTAAATTAAATAAAAACATGTTTCCAATTGATCGACGTGAAAAATGCCAAAAACCTAAGTACCTATATATAAAATAATACTTTTAATTAAATACAAATATATCATTGTTTGTAATAATATTGATCAAGGTCTAAGTCTACAACAAGTAATGTAAAATCTAGCCAGGATAATCTAAAAACGGCTGTTAAAGCACTTGCATAGAGCTCAAAGTTTTGCAGCAATAGTGTATCTTTATACAATTAATTTGGTTCGGGGTTGATATCTGGTGTGTGCAGCCAAAGTTCTAGAGTTTCATCCTGAATTACCTAAAATTATAATTAAATGAATACAATAAACAAATTTATATTTCATTTACATTATTTACAACTAAGTTTAGTGGATTCTTTTGAGAGTTGTATGATAATAAAAGTAATATCTTTGTTTTTATTTTTTTTGCCTAGAATATAACTAACAAATATGTATGAAAAATAACAAACATAGATTTAATTTATTTGGTTGCGTACTGTGTGTTTAGTTTGAAAGATAAAATTATTCGATTCAAAATAAACAAACAAAATGCCCCTCATATAAATTTGTAAATCAATACATCTTTCATCTGCCACTTTTATGTAATTTCGAATTTCTTCTTAATAGAGTATTTTAGGGGCATTTTCTTTGTTTATTTCGAATCGAATTATTTTCTCTGTTAAACAAAACACCTAAAGGGTAACAGTACGCAGCCAAATAAATTAAAACATTTTAAAAAAATATCTTAAATATTATTTGGATTTAAAAAGGTAAGCGTAAAACGTAACAACATTTTTCTTAAATCAATTTGCATAACATTTAGTGTACCCTGAATAAACAGCAATAAGTTCACATATTCTTCTTTATTTTCAAATCTACCGCGATAAATTGCCATAAATGTATTTAAGTGTGTGCGTGTACCATCTCTCCGCCTCTCACGTCATACGTCATGCTTGTGAGAATGTTGCCATAAAAAGTGTCTCAATAGACATATTTTAGTCGCAGCACACCAATATATACTCAAATTTTATGGACAACAAAATTTTGCAAGAGAGTGGTTCGTCGATACATTCTTCTATTTTCATGTCGCTTAAAAATGCGAAATGCTGTGTTGTGCTAATGTAATTAATTATCAATTAATTAACTAACCTCTCTATTTTTCCAATTTTTTTAATATTTGCATTGGCATATCTGAGACCTTATAATTGCCTTAATTTAGAAAAGTTATATTTTTGTTTATAATTGATTTAATTTATTTGGTTGGGTAATGTTAACCTTTCTGTGTTTTATTTGACATAATAATTATTTATGGAACATCATAGATTCGCAAAAGTTCACAAGCTCAAACGGTCAAATGATCGACTGGCGCACAAGAAAAATAATGTTTTTAAAAAAGATTAAGTTTATTATGCGCCAGTACTAATGGCATATGAAAGTTTGAGCATTTGATCTAATACACTGATCGATGATTTGACCTTTTAATCCCTTTAAATTTCATTTGTTCCGGATTCGTTATTTATATATAATAAAATCAAAAATTATATATATACCCGACTCAATTACCCGGATAATCAAGTACTCTAAAATATCTCCAAATTATAAATTTTGGTATGTTGTGAAGTTTGTAAATTTTACTTTAGATTATATTGATAACATAATTTTAGATGTGTACATATGGTACATAGTATGGAATATTTAAAACACTATTTAATAAATGAGAGCAGAACAAAATAAATAAATTCGTCAACACATTGCTATCATGTAAAAAACACGCGACAGCCCTTAAAACATCAATAAAAACATATTATTGTTTGCTATATACATTTGATGTGATATAAAGGCCTTATAGGCTGAATAACATCTTACATATATACTCATATTTTAGCACACGACCAATGAATTAAAATACATTAGTCAGATGCATATAACATATAACATCAACAAGTCGCCGTCGACGTTTGAATGGTGCTTTAACCACGCCTCTACAACACATCACAAACCAATCAAACATCCGACCATGTTCCAAAAAGGCGGGTAATCCACTTGTCCATCAATGCGTTGTTTTGTATATATATATACATATACATATTATATAGTACTTCTCGTATACTTGCAGTCGGCGAAAACGCTTTGATCGTTTAAACTTTAGAGGGGTCTTTTTTGCAGATACGAAAAACAGTATGTTTAACAATAACCTTATGTAGACATTAGGCAAAGTATAAATACACCGCAGTCCAAAATGTTAATACGAAAAAAGTGATTGTTAAATTGACAATTGTATGCTGCTTCATGTTATTTATACACGTCTGTCCACGTTTATACCGTCTGATAACACACCTTATAACTGCCGCATTTACATATTACGTACGGCATACATTTTTTTACATGTATTCAAGTAATATGTGAACGACATTTTTTGTATGTTATATTATTTCTATTTATGTAAATTGTTATTTTAAATTATACATACATAAAAAAACACAGCAGACGTGTGAAACATTTGATAATTTTATAAAATACTTTAAAATACTTTGTTAAATATATTTATATATATATATTAAAAGTCATTAACACAGCAACCAAAAACAAGCTCGATTTTCTTTTTTTGGGCAACCATATATTTAAATGCGAGTCAGGCAGAAATTCTTTTTATATAAATTCAATCAATTTAAGACCTATTTATTAAGTTTTTTTTTTAAGATATATCATTTGCTTTTTTGAAAATGTTAGCTTTATTTTAGTTCTTATTTTTAGATCTTATATTTGTTAATTGCAAAAGATAAAAAATCAATAACTCTGTAAAAAATTAAATATAGTATTCGTAATATTGTAGGAAAAAACAAATGGCGATTTACATTGTCAAAAAAATTGATTAAGATTCTACAAATATTTTATTTACAAAAATGCCAACTAATATATGCAATATATTTTAACAGTTTACAACAATATTGTAAACTAAAAAAAGTATTTTAATTAAAAATGCATTCGATTCTCACTTGAAAAAAAAAACAGAACTAATTAAGGGCAAAAACTAAGAGCAATAATACTCTAGAGAATACGTTAGGTTATGTTTTTGTAATGAATATCTTTTTGAAAATAGGCAGTCAACTTTGAGGTGTAGAAATATTAGGCCAGTTTTGAGATATTTGAAACACGTATTTTAATTGTTTAACCCTAGGATTAACGGTGACCAAAAGGTTGCTTTATTATAAATATAAAATAGGTCTGAATATAAAAACGTAGATATTTGTTAAAATATATTAGGTAGAACCTATTTTATGTTTGTATCATGTTATTTCGTGTTCTTTATTATTTTTGGAGCTATTTTATGAAAAAATAAAATTATTTAAATTATTTGAATATTTGAAATATAGTATATTATATTAAAGTCAATGGGCATAACCGTTAAGTTTTGCACTCATTGGAATTGAATGCAACATTTGCATTCGAGAAACTCATATATCTCATATATCAAAGTATGCCCTACAAACTAAGATTTTGGATTTTAAATTAAAAAACACATTTTGATTATTACATATGTGCATTAAGGTGTATCAAAAATAATATTAATAAGAAGTTTTGGAAGTTTTGTATGCCTATATACTATGTAGATTTTTTTAATTCAGATAATAAATTCTATTCTGTAAAGATAATTTTTAAATTTTAATATTTCTATATAAAGATAACCTAATTGTAATTCTATTAAAATATCTTTTAAATTAATTTTTGTGCTTTCTCTTTGTGCTAAAAAAACAAAACGAAACGAATAATTAAATAGCTTTATTTAAATAGTGCAATATAAAGCTACGAATTTACAGACAAAATCATGAAGGTAATCTGCATCATGTACCATTTGTCTATCCATTTTTTCTACAAGCAGAGACACAATTTTCTTTGTATATGGATGGTATTGTTTCTTTTTTTTAAATGTCGTCAACGGCTTTATCCAACTGACCATATTTATTTAATCATTTGTTTATACAATAATAAGTAATTGTTATACACATGGTAGTGTAAGTATAATACAATAAATAATACAATGATTAAACAAATAATATAGAAATAATACTAAATCAGGCTCAGATATCAAATCCTTCCAGGGACAACTATCCAAACATCTAATTATGAGTTCATGC